>PVLD010002506.1:0-164152 GCA_004027595.1 Dinomys branickii
CATCTGGAACCAGAAGAGACCCAGAATAGCAAAAGCAATCCTGGGCAATAAGGACAAGTCAGGTGGAATCACAATCCCTGACCTGAAATTATACTACAAAGCAACTGTAATAAAATCAACCTGGTACTGGCTAAATAACAGACCTGAGGATCAATGGAACAGACTGGAAGATGCAACCACAACAAAAAACCCACTCAGCCACCTAATATTTGACAAAGGGGTCAACCAAACCCACTGGAAAAAAGAAGTCCTGTTTAATAAATGGTGCTGGAAAAACTGGCTTGCCTCTTGCTGAAAACTGAAAATAGACCCAAGTCTGTCACCATGCACCAAACTCAGGTCAAAATGGATCACAGACCTCAACATTAAAACAGAAACTCTAAAGCTATTGGAAGAGAAAGTAGGTAAAAATCTTGAAGATATAGGAGTAGGCAGAGACTTCATGAACAAAAATGAAACTGCAAGGGAAACACTTCAAAGAATCAATAATTGGGACCTCATCCTACTGAAAAGTTTTTGTACATCTAAAGAAATCACCAGCAAAGTAAAAAGAAAACCCACAAATTGGGAAAAAATCCTAGCTGACTGTCCCTCAGACAAAGGACTGCTATCTGGAACATACAAAGAATTAAAAAACATGTACCTGTCCAAATTCAAAGACCCAATTCAGAAATGGGCATCTGAGATGAATGCACACTTCTCAGACAAAGAAATACAAATGGCAAATAAATATATGAGAAAATGTTCCACATCCTTAGCCATTCGAGAAATGCAAATAAAAACAACATTGAGATTTCATCTCATCCCAGTAAGACTGGCCAGTATGAAAAAGTCATCCAATAACAAATGCTGGCGAGGCTGTGGAGAAACAGGGACTCTATTACACTGCTGGTGGGAATGCAGATTGGTGCAACCACTGTGGAGAGCCGTTTGGAGATTTCTCAGCAAACTAGGTCTAGAGGTTCCATTCAAACCAGCTATTCCCCTTCTGGGTATTTTCCCAGAAGATCTGAAAACATCATATCATTCTGATGTATGTGCACCCATGTTTATAGCAGCGCAATTTGTAATAGCTAAAATGTGGAAGCAACCCAAGTGTCCATCCACAGAAGACTGGATTAAAAAATTGTGGCATTCTTATATAATGGAATATTATTCAGCAATAAAGAAAGACAGTTCTGGGGACTTTGTAGGCAAGTGGTCAAAACTGGAGTCCATACTCATAAGTGAAGTAAATCAGCGGTACATGTGCAGGCAACGTATTGTATCACTGGTGTAAGAACCTGAGGGCGGGAAAATAAACTAAGAGACATGAAGGAAATCTGTTCAAAAACAAAGAACAGATGGGACGAGGGATAGGGGAAAAGAAAGAGGCAAAAATGTATGCATGTATATATGTATATACATATATGCAGGAGGGCTAACATGGTTCTACTAGTGTATTATATCAATTAATGCTAAGAAATAATTGATGACGGGTTATTCGATCAATCTTGTATGTCTGTATGTGTTATCCTGAGCACACACTTCGAAGATATCGATATGCAAAGCAGCAACTATTGTTGGCTTTTATTTTTTTTATTTTTATTTTTATTTTATTTTATTTTATTTTATTTTGTTTTCTGTTTTTTGTGTTTTTCTGTTGTTGAGATGATTAATTGTTTGAGCAATTTTGTATGTCTGTATCTGTGTTCATGTATATACACTTCGAAGATGTCAATAGGTAAAGCAACAACCATTGTTGAGTCCATGTGACCTTGTCTGTAAATCAGCTTTGATTGTACTATTTCTTATGCTAATTTGTCTGTTTGTTAATATGCTTTTGTGCTTTTGTTTTTTAAAATCAAAAAAAGAAATTAATAATGTAGTCAATATGTTTTATATGATAGGAATACAGACATATTTTATAATTCATGGACAAAAACTACAGATATTCCTGTATTTATGGAATATTCAAAAAATTTGATCACAACCTTTGTTACAAAGAAAATTTTCATATTTCTGAAAGATTTGGTGCTGTATAAGCTATAGTCTGGCTTTTTTTTTTTTTTTCAGTGTTGGGGATTGAACTCAGGACCATTAGTACTTACCAGACAGGCACTTATTCCACTGAGCTATATCCCCAGCCCAAGTTATGGACTGTTAAAAACTATATTTAAAAAGTTAAAAAGGTCAAAATTTGAATACTTAAAAATGAAAATATGGAATTTAAATGATTATTTTTATTAAAATGTACCTGTAGTATATAATGTTTCTATCCCTTCTGGATCACTGGTTCATGTACTGAATAAGTCTGAGCTCCTTATTTCAGTCTACTTTCCCTGCCTTCCCTCACGCTTCCATTTATCTCTTGATCGCTTTCCTCTTTTTTTACCCATGTGTACAATACATAATATTTACATTCCTTCTGTGGAGTTGGTACATGTACATAATACATCTTAATTCCTTTTCTCACCTCCTTTCACTACTTTCTCTTTTCCCTCTATCACTTTTTGGGTGGGGGAGACAAGGTCTCACTATGTAGTTCAGGATGATGGTGTTGAACTCACTATGTAGCCCAGGCTGGCCTCAAAGTCACACTGACCCTCCTGCCTCAGCCTCCCAAATGTTGGGATTATAGGCATGCGGCACCATGTCTGACCCTCTGTCTCTCTCTTGCTCCCTCTCCCCTTTGAGAATGATCTGTATCCCTATTTCCTATTACCTATCTTACACTTTGCTCTTTGTTTATACATTGGTCCTCTCATATAAGAGAAACTATGGACTATTTGTTTGTGTGACTGATTTATTTTGCTTAACATTATTGCCTTATAAAAACATTTTTTACCAGATTGATAGATCAAAGTGAAAGTACTTATTAGAAGAAAATGTGAAACCTTAATACATTACCCACTGACAGAATGTTTAACAAAAATAAAGGCGGAGTGACATCAGTAAGATACTAAAACGGCAAATCCTAACTTAGAGTCCTCTGGAAAAACACAAAATGTAAAATGATAGAGAAGATACATTTACAAGAATTTTAGAATCCAGTTAAACAGTAGAAAACAGATACACTGATATCAGAAGGAAGTTTCATAGACACATGCACACACACACACACACACATGCACGCACGCACGCATGCAAGCATGCATGTACATACACTAATTCTCAAGCTCCAGTGCTGTGACTGGAAGTAAAATTCCTGCTAGTGATTTCTCTGTTAGGGAAAGAGAAAAGTGGACCAGCAATGGTATCAGAGTCGTTTGAAGGCCCCAGGGCCAATAAACAGAGAACAGTGCAGGAACATGCGCTGTGATGTACGGTAGTGCACCATGAAAAAGTTGTTGAAAAGTGTAAATTTCATGTTCTGTTGTGTTTTACACAAAATTTTAAAATGTAACTCCATCCCAGTGCAGTGAACAGCTAGGACAATTAGAATAATGTACTTATACAACATTTTACACACATCAGAGTGATGAATAAATTTTTTATGGAAATGACTCCATTTTTATTCAGAACCACAATAGACATTTTTAGAAGCTGTGTAACAAAAGTAAAAAAATAAAAGAACTAAGTGTTTTCTTTAAGAAATTGGAGAAGAACAAAAAAGGAAGCAAAAGAAACGTAAGGCCAGAGTGGATGCACAGCAAAGCTGAAAGATGCAGCAAAAGACTTTATCCAGCACGGTGAAGAAAGCAAAGGGCTGATCTCATGATTGTCATGTGAACATAGCGTTCAACATAATGAGAAAGGACAGCTCTGTGACCTGGCACCAATCTAACACATGAACATGCAGCAACTGGATGAGCGTCATGTGCGTAAGAATGGAAAGAGAAATTGCCTTGAGCAGTGCTGCCAAAGCAGCACTGACAATGGATAAGTAAATGAAGAAATGAGAAAAGAGGTGAAAAAAGGGGGCTTTACAGTGGGATATCAAAGTGAAAATATGGCAGGCTCGCTGAAAATAAAAAGACATAAAAGAATGGTTTATTCTGACAAAAAATGATACCTAAATCTAGTAGCAGTGCCAAGGATGGCCGGGGCAGAGGAAGATATTTTAGCATGCATTCACATTCCATCTTTTGCAAACCAAACTTCAAATCTAATCATATATTGTTGTTGTTTAAATGCAGAGACAAATTATTCTTCCTGTATGTTCTTTGTGTTCATAGCTTTGCTCTCACCGAGATACAATACCAACACTTACAACTTAAAGAAGGAGACACATGTGCTGGTACCTGATCAGCTAGCTCCAAGAAAGCACAATGTGGCAGAGTAGCACCATGGAGGAAAAAGTTGCTCACCTCACGCTGCCCAGAAACACAGAGAAAGGGGAGGAGCTAGGGAGAGAGAGAAGATGCTCTTCCAAGCACTCTCCCAATGACCTGCCTCTTCCAACCAGGTCTCCTCCCAACACCAAGCCACTGCAGCATCCCCATAATCCAATCACCTCCCGCAAATGCTGACATCTAAATGCTTGATATTTTGGAGGGACATTCAGATGTATACCAGAGTATTCCACCATGCCCTTGCCCCTGAAGACTCATGCACATATCTTTATACAAAATACATAGTCCGCCTTTCAGAGTTGCCAGAGTCCTAACAGTTCCACCATTGCTGCAAAGTCCAAGACCAAAATCTCCTCTGAGATTCAAAGCACATGCTTACCTATGAGCCCCCATAAAAATAAAGAAGACATTAAACACTGCGAAAATACCATGGCACAGGGCAAATATTTCCATTCCACAAAGGAGAAAAAAAAGGATAGAACCCAATGGGGCCAAAGCCAGATCAAAATCCAGCAAGGCAAACCTTAAATCCTGTAGTTCCATGTCCAGCAATCAAGATAAGGTGCAAAGAGATGTGAACTCCAAAAGCCTGAGGTGGCCTGACTCCTATAGCATTGGTTGTTGCTCACATGGCCTCACTTTGGAGTGGATTTTCTCTCTCCTTTCCTCAGATATTCCAAGTTCTTGACCTCTCCTACTTTCTGGAGTCTCCACTGCACTTTTGGCTTATCTTCACAGTTTAAGAAATTCCCTGCTCAAGAGCCCACTGCATCCAAGTCTTTCTTGTAGAATCTGAGTGGAACCCTTCTTGACCCCATAAGTCTTATATTTTGCATGTGGGTAAAACCAGCAACACATGGATGATGCCAAGGTCTGCTACCAGCTCAAGCAATAGCCAGAACCTTTTGCACCATGGGTGAAGAGGCCTCTGAGTTCCTGGAGGCTTAGGCATGATGAAGCAAATCCTTGGGATCCAATTCCCTAGTGAGCTGTTCTTGAGGAAGGTACCTGGGAGCTCTCGTCTCAAAGCAAAATCTTTCACTTTTGCAGGTCAAAGTTCAGCATCTTGCTGTTTCCTGGGATGCACTCAAGGCATCCTTCCTTTTTCCTGATTCAACGTACTTGTCTTCTTCTTAATGAAAATCTTTTCACTAATCAGGCTTTCTAGTGCTCCGTGTTTGTGGGTGCTTTCTTTTTGGAAAAGCTGGAAACACTTTAAATGGGCTTTTTGTCCTTATTTCTCACGGTAGGTCTTGCTAAAAGTAGCAAGTAAGAACAGACTGAACGTAGGATTGCTTTAAGGTTTCCTCCACCAGATTAATTAGTGTGCCATCCTTAACCTTAGTCTCTTGCACATAGTTGCAGGACATGAGCAAAATGTAGACAAATACTCTGAAAGAACCTAACAAACATGGCCTGGAATGCAGTTGCCAGTGGAGTTTTGTTCCCAATTGAAACCTCCTGAGCCTGGTCTTTCTGGTCCTTTTTATCAGCGTTCTGGACTTCTGAGCTCCCACCAGAATCTTTCATCAAGTTTAGCTTCAGAATTCCATAGTTTGTCCAGCCAACATTTCCACGTCTTTCCAAATTCCTTGCACAGCTAGTTCCAAGGGCTTCTGACTTACATGGTCCAGTGTAGTTACAGAAACAAACCTACTTTTATGGCACCAAAATATGTCTGAGTCATTCTCCTAATGACTCTCACAAAATATGTGACATTCAAAACTTAATGAAGGGTAGTTTTATTTTGTCTTGTGGTTTATAGAAATTGTATTCCTGTCCTCTGACTCAGCAGATGAAAATCTGTTCACCTCATGGTGGCTAAGAAACATGGATAGAAGGGAGGAGTCGGAGAGGGAGATATACCTTCACATGTCATCCTCCGACTGACTCACCTCTTCTGGTCAGACTCCACTACCCATCACCAGGCAAGCTACAGGGCCACCACCATCCAATTACTGTCCACAAGCTCCCACCTCTCAATGTCTGAGCCTCGGGAGATTTACAGCTCTAAACTGTAACATGGCCATAGACTGCTTCTCTCTAAGCCACACAAATCCAAATTAGAGGACCATATCAACTAAATTCAAATGATGAAAGAACCAAGATACAAAGATATTTAAGGTGTCAAAGGGAACCTCAAAGGAGTAAAGGCTTAGTGGCCATGCTATGCTGAAGATATAAACTTTCTAACATATGGATGATCTCAGGCAAGGCTCTTATTTTTCCCAGCTTCATCATTTTATATGTAAAATTTCCAAATCCCTCTTGTACTAGAGATCCTCTAACATGTGAAACTTGCCAGCATTTCATATGTAAAGCAACTGATATGTAGGCGATACCTTGCTATGTTTATATAAAATTTGTTTTAATATCCATGCAATGAGTCCCTTATGGGATGAGACCATCTTAGAATAATTATAATCTTTTAAATTTTTACATTTTTGATTGCAATTATTTATTCTGCAGTCATATATTAGGTGTTATACTTAGCACTTTATTAAGTGCCAAATAATTTTTACTATTACTTTCATTTCTTCCAAGAAGGAAATTGGTGTTTAGTTTTAGTAACTTCCCAGAAGCCATTCTACTGACATAACACTCAAATCTGTTGACTGTAAGTCTAGGGTCATTTACTCCCCATTAAACTGTGATTTACTTACTACATTTATCTCTTAGATGGAAAACAGAGCATGACACATGGATGCCATTCAAAAAACCAAGGATCTTTTATCTTGTATCTGAGGTCACAGTTCAATGTCTCAGGCAAATTTAAATTTGAAGGAACTTGTGGCATGAAAAGATGAAGACTACAAGTTTTAAAATTAGGGCTAGATCCTATAAGGGCTAACGTCTTTGTAATTTCAGTATGCTCACAAGTGACAGTATTCAAGGTTATAGTATTCAAACAATTGTATAAATTTGGGCTTTATTTGGCTGAAATCAATATATAACAAGGCTATACCTAATATTGGTACATATGAGTTTCTATGACATATGTTGAGGAGAAAGAGATGTGCCTTTCTAGGAAAATACCACAACCAGTATGGATGAGGGACACTCAGACAGAGTTTGAAAATGTAGATCCGATATAGCTATACTTTCTAAAAAAACTGAATTTCAGGAAATGAGGATCAGTAAAATTATTTTGATTATATGAATTCACAGAATGAAATAGATAGTTATTTTGAAGAGCTGGGCTCCATGTATGTGAGAAAGCTGTATCTGAATAACGGTGGCACATATTGCACTTCCTAAGAGACCATGTGGTCTTTCTCTGAGCCCTAAATAGTACAGGGTAATAAAGAAAACCCATTTTATATGCTGTTGAAAAGGGACAGAAGCAAATGAAGAATTGTAAAACAATAAAGACTCCATTTAAGAAGGTTGAGTTTTATGGTTTAGAAAAGGGAAAAGGAAAAGATAATTAAAAACCGAAGTGGAAAGCCTATGGAGATCAATGAGGTTCAAACATGGCAGCAACTAGATCGAGGCTCTGACGGTAATGAGACATCAGGCAGAAGAGTGCTCCTTTCCCCCAGGAATGGATTTCAACAGGTTAAACTGGATTCAGCAACTCAGTGTGGATAAATCTCCACACTGAAGTCTGTATCAGTACAAAAGACTAGGGTGCTAATAATGTCAGAACCAAGTCATCACACTTCTAATCAGATGACATCAATTTATATTTCAGCCACTGTACACATTACTCCCTCAGACTGAAAGATACTTTGCATTTCTCTTCCTTAGATAATTCAGCTCAATAAACACTTCTTATTTAGTGAACACTCATGGTAATGAATGAAGGAGCAGGTGCTAGGGAGGGTGAACGAATGGGTCAATGACACAGACCCTGTTTGGGAGCTCAACAGAGTTGCTGAAAAAGCACTTTAAGAGTTGCTGGAAAACCATCATTACTTTATTAAAAATAAACTTTGGATTTATTTTTCTCATATCCCACTACTATTCTAAAAATGGTTAATAATTTTCTCTTTATGCTTTTCTACTGTTTATAGCACATAGCAATTTATGTATAGCAAGAACAATGTATTTACAGAATAGAACAATTTTAACATCAACAAGAACTATAACTTCATTTTGTTGTTCAAAAAGCTGTCACATTTCAATATAATTGCCCAGCATTTTCGGTGAGCTATTTATAATGAAGGGGGCCACTTAAAATAGTAAATGTATTCGTGATGACTGTTCCTGTGCTTTAACTGCATGTCACTAAAAAATACACTATAAATCCTTTGAAAAATATTTCAACTTTGCATTAATATAGCACATATCTAAATATGTTAATTCTTTAGAAAAGTTACTAAAATAGAGTAAAATATTATCAAATGGGAGAGCTGTCAAAGCTTCTGGAGTCTAGGTAAGGATTTCTCAAATTTTCAGGCGCATTCCTCCCTTGCCTCACTGTATTAGCTTTCCCAGTGCTGGAACAAATTACCTGACACCTACCTCTTGACTCACTGTTTCAAATGATGCAGTCCATGGTCAGCTGGGTCCAAGGCAGGAACACTATGGTGGAATAGCACTACACAAAGTTGATTAATTTGTGATGGCTGCGAAGCAGAGCAGGGGCACAGGGTCAGAGAGGAAGTGGCCAGGGGCCATGCAGATCACCCAGGATCCCACCCCAAGACCCACCCAGACACGTCCAGGAATGTGCTCTGCTAATCCTCTTGGAGGCTCCCAGGCCAATCAAGCTGACAGATGAGCTTAACCATCCCTGCCATATGATTCCTTGCCTCTTTGAAAGACTTACATATAGAATAACACTTAGCAAAAATCTTCCTTTAAACTTAAGAGATGATATTTCCTACTCTGAAAACTATAAGATAATCTTCTATAAGCAGAGGGCTATTGTAAGTGGTAAGAATGCCTCAAATTTAGTGCTCAGCATGACATGCAAAATATGGGATTCTGATCACTTCAAGAAGTAGAATATATATGTAAATCTTTTCATAGCTTCATTTCTTTCCTTCATATTCCTGACTAACCATTCAGAGAAAACAGAACATATTAGTTATTTGAATTTTGAATTAAGCACAATGCTCCTGTCTAGCATCAAAGCAACAATGAGATGAGGAAATGTGATGGGACACAACATCAACTGAAAAATTTCTGTGCAAGGCCTGCACTACATGCTTTGTGGTTAAAGTGAGAATTGCTACCTTATTCTAAGTAGTGATAAAACCAAGACAGAAAATTTGAGAAACTTGTCTAAACATTTTTTATCATTTGAACTCAAAATCAGTTTTGGAGATATGGCAAAATAGATATTCAGCTCAAATCTAATTGCAAGAACCATAAATATGCACTGAACTGTCCCCAAGTACTGGTCCACAGTCTTGCAAAGCTGTGACCCTTGAGAGAAGGGAAGTAGCAGTGACCACCACATTCACACTGACTTTGGGGCACTTTCTAAGTGGCGGTCCAGGACTTAGAGCACAGAAAGCACAGCAGTCTCTCTAGGTAGTAGAAATCGACAGCAGAATAGGGAGGTGCTGAAGTAACTGAAGGTTACATGTCAGTGTACTACAGAGGCAAAAGCTAGGCAGCAAAGCAACAATACAACTCTGCACAAGTATTACCTTGAGGCTTTAGTGAATACTGCTCTATGCATCCTGAGAACCAGACTGCATGAGGCTCACAGAGATTGTGAGCCAAAACAAGATTCTGAAGCTTGTACAGAGCTGGAGGACAGTAGATTTAGGATCAGATAAGTAGTGTTGAAAACTGCATATTTAGCTAAGATTTCAGAAAGGCTACAGCATAAGAGAAGATATATAGTTGTGTACTCCACTGAACCTGTCTCAACAAAGTCTAAAACTTTTCACACTGCATGAGTAGAAACCACCAAGAAGTTACCTTCCTTCTAGTAGTGTACTCTACGTGATTTAACAGAAGACAAGAACTCCTACACTTATAAGTCATAGCATCTTTTTAAATAATTGAGGGCAAAGGAAAAAAGTGTGACATAACCAGGAAGAAAAACATAATAAAAAGAAATAGATCAAGAGATAGAATACATTTTGGGTTTAGCAGAACAGAACAATAATAATGCTATTATAAATATATTTAAGATGTGAAAGAATTAATGATGTTACCAGTAAACAGATGAGGAATTTCAAGAGGAAAAAGTACAATAAAGAACTGAATATTAAGAATATAGTATCTGATATACATTGAATAAGCTTGCAGTAGATTGAAGAACAGTGATGAATTTGAAGACTGTCATTGAAATTAAAGAAACTGAAGCACACAGAGAATAAAAGATTAAATAGACAAGTTATAACAAAATATGGTGTTTGTGATATTATCAAAAAGCCTAATTTCCATTGAAGTGGAAATCTAGAAATAGACTGGATGGAAAAGACCACCAAGAAAAAAATGGAGTAAATCAGTGCTTCATTATTTTGAAATTTAATGAAAATTTATAATCTCACACATACAAGTAAAAAAAATGCTAAGCAAGACAAACCCAAATGAAACCACATTTAGAATTGTCCTATTTATAGTGCTGAAAATTGCTGCTAAGAAAATGTTTAACTTAGCTCTGTGGAAAATCACAAATGGTATTAGTCATTTTACCATCTCCAGGACAAAATGCCCCACACTTGTAACTCCAAGGAAGAGTTTCTGGTGGGTTCAGTTCCCAGTCTCAGCTCTAAAGCAAATGTGCACTGTAAAGGAGGAAAACTGCTCACCCCGTGGCAGTCAGAAAGCAGAGAGAGAGAACAAACCTGTGTAGGTCACACCGCAATGACCCACGTCCCAGGTCTCACTTCCTGACAGCACATTCAGCTAAGAGGGATACTCTGATGAGCACAGTGCCTACATGACTCAGCCACATCTCATATATATGAGGCTGTGGGCACTCAGCTTAGATTTCAATCAGAACATAACTAGAGGACCAACACAAATATTGTTGCTGCCTTATCATGAAAAGTACAATTTGTGTGACATTCAAAATTTAAAGTACTAAAAAATACGACTTCGAATTCTATATCCTATAAAAATATGTGTAAATAATAAAAGCAAAGAAAAGATCTTTTCAAGTAAATAGTAGCTGAGAGAATTTACCACCAGTAACACTGAATCTTAAGAAATATCAAAGAAAGTGCTTTAGTCTGAAGGCAAATTATACCATATGAAAACTTGTAAGTAGAAAAAAAGAATGAATAATGCCAAGAAGGTAAATATCAGAGTGATTTGAAAGTTTGTTTTATTTTTCATTTCTTAACTTCTTTATAAAGTAACTAGATCTATGCATGCCTTATGTTTCCAATAGAATGTCCATGTGTCCTGTGGAAGTCATATCTGTGCTCAGTCTGAGAGGATGTCTATGACAGCACTATTGGAGAAGCACAAGATACAAGCAGATGGCATGTAAGGACCCAAAAAGAAAGGAAGAGGAAAGCCAATGGAACTCTCAGGCTCTGAAGATAACAATATGTATACAATAACTATTATTTATTTCCTATCACCCTGTCTGAAACTCTGTATTGCTTCTATTGTTTGGATGTTGTTTTGTTGATGCCTGTTTGTTTGGGGTTTTTTGGTCCTTTATCTTTATTAAAAATAAAAATTAAAAAACTCAAAAGCAGAGATGTTGTAGTAAATGATAACCACAAGCAGTCAACTTATATTACTGTACTACCTTGCCATGGCAACAGTTCCATGTCAGTGTTCAATATCTTCACAGCAGACCTGAAAGAATGGCTATACAAGGGAAATGATGGTATATTTAAGATTGCAGATGCCTGAAACTATCTTTATGCAGGCCACAGAAAAGCAAAAGGGAGTGATCGGTGCGAGCGTGTCCAAATGGTTACTATGGGCATTGAACCTGCCAGTCTCTTCTTGCATCATCTACCGCTATGCTGCGGTAACAACACAGGCATTCGAAAGCATGGTGGACCTGGCTGTCATGAAGAGAAGATGCCATAGTCTACAAAGTACTTGAAGAAAATTTGCTTAAGTTTTGTGAAGAATGCTGCTCATGATTGTGAGAAACAGCTCCTAGGTCATTGGTTGGCACTGGTCAGATATCTTATCCACAGCCAGGTCTCATTTCAGAAACGTGGGAAATACTATTTTTCTCATTTGTGAAAAATTGATTTATCTCTAAGACCATAACAGAAGGGTGAAAGGTATACTCAGATCAACCTACCTACGCACCCAGTGGATACACTTAGAGGGACTAGTGGGAGACCACTAACTGATTTGGACTATGGGGTAGAAAGGCCAAATTATCTTAGGATAGCAAACCAGGAGTAATGTGTGGACACACATAAAAGTTTTTAGTGGCCATTAAAATGTAAAATGTGCATTACCTTGAGCCTAGTCTTACTTACAGAAGCCTTACTACAGAAATACTAGTTCAAGTTCACAAAATACAGGGGGAAATGAATACTTATTATAATAGTATTCTCTTGGGCATTGAAACTGCCTGTAACACAGAAATTATCACTTGACAGGGGGACCTACAGGGGTTCCTGAATCAAATGGAAGACCAGAATTAATCATCTCAAAATTTCTTTCAATTATAAACTCCCAACCTTCTCAGCTTAGGAAGTCAGGAGAAGCAACGGAAGCAGAAAGGTGGGAGCTGCGGGGAAAAGCGCAGGCATGAAAGTGGAGACTGTAAACAGCACACAAGGCTGCAGGTCCAGGAGAGACAAAAGCAGGAAGGACGCCAGCACCAGACCCAGAGTGCAGGAAGATACGCAACAAGAGTGGTCCTGGCATGTTCAGTTAATGTTTCCATAGTCAGGCAAGTATATCATTTGCATGTACTTCCATTATGCTGGCTGAATTTCTAATACCTCTGCAATTATGCAGTGGAAATGTCACTGCAAAAAGGAAACTAGGACCTCTTGTTCTAAGACCCCTTGTTAAAACCTTGAGGAATCAAGGTTACATGTTTTTGCTTCTTGCTTTGCTGTTTTGAGACAAGGTCTCATGTGGTTCAGGTTGGCCTTGAACTATCAGTGAATTTCCTGCTTCAGTCTTCCAAGGGCTGCGATCACAGGTGAGCACCACCATGCCTGGTGAGATTACATGTTTTAATAAGGCCTAGTGCTGAAGTATGCTAGGTAGGGAGTTGTATTGGTTCATATGAAGATGCTGTAGACTGGATGGGTAAAACAGCAGTAATATATTTTCTGCCTTTTCTGGAGGCTACATACAAGGTCAAGGTCATAGCTGATTCTGTTTCTCTTCCTGGCTTGTAGGAGGCTATCTTCTGGCTATGTCCTCAGCATGGTCTTTCCTTGGGAGGGGGTGGGTGAAGGAGAAAGCTCTTGTTCTCTCTTCCCATAAAGTCACCAGTCCCATCATATTAGGGCTTTTATCTGTATGACCTCACTAACCTTAACTGCATCCTGAAATCCTCATTTCCCAATACAGTAATATAAGCATCTGCACTTCAAAATATGACTTAGAAGGGATATGGCACATTTCAGTCCCTAAGAGGAAGCAAGAAGACAAAAGAAAGAACTCACAGAAGGAGGAACATTCTTATCTTTAGGAAGGACGTCAGCACAGGACAGGGAGGAGCAAGTCAGTTTGGAAGTCATCTCCCCACTGGTAATGAGTTAATCATGAAGCTACTGGAGAAGACAAGAAGGGGAAGGGCAGCACTCCAGAGGCAGCAGATACAGCTCCTGTCCTCACAAAGTGTCAACAGTTGCCCCACCACAAGAAAGGGCAGGACACTTGTTTTCTGGGGAAGAACCAAGTGATAGGTAAATGATTACAGGCTAGAAATAACCATTCCCTCGACCCTTTCATCATCTTCCTCGAGGCTCTTGAACATAGATATTTAGCCCAGGTCATAGATCAAGCAAGGTCATAATATTCAGAGGAAGGAAGAAGACCTAAAAAAACAACTTTATTAGCAATCAGAGCAGGAAAATTTTGCATCTATACTAGCAATCCCACTTATAGGTATGTAACATGGAGAAACTCTGCTACGTGTTTTAGAGGGAAACAAGGATGTTAACAGCAGAACAATCTGAAATAACAAACACTCTAACCAGTTCCCAGTGCCCACCAACAGAGGCGTGGATACATTTGGGCATCCATTGAGAAGCTAAGGAAGTAAGTAATTTGCTCTGGATTAACACAGATGAATTTCACACTTTAAAAAGTCATACAATATGCATGATATATTATTTAAGTAGAACAGATGAAGGAGCATACTAATATATTTGTGAGTACATAATTATTAAAACTGTAGAAAATACAAGAGAATGATAAACACAAAATCTAGCTAGTGATTATTTCTTGAATGAAAGAAAGAAAATGTGGAGTTTCAACAGTGTTAAAAGTTTTTTTTTATTTTTAACAAAAGGAAGGATACACAGAAGTTTAAGTTTATCATTTCACATTGTAACATCTCTAAAAGCAGGATGGTTTTAAGATTATAGTCAGCTGGAATATAATTACTATTACTTTAGGAATTCCTCAACCAATTTATTTATATTTTATTCTTATGTGTGTAGAAGAAAGAGAAATGAGACCTATTTTAACAAATATAAAATAAAAATTTAAGTGAAAATATGACTATTTAATAGAAGAACAACAAAAAAAAGTTGTAAGAGTCAGTAAACATGTGGAAGTGCAATGTATGACCAGCATGGAAGGGGTGTGGTGGAAGAAAACACAGTTCTATGGCTTTCATGTTGTACTTGAAAAAATATCACACTACCACAGAGTAGATCAAAATAAAGTGTAAAAGCATATTATACTCCCCTAAGATAATTATTTCAAATAAAAATATGGTGTATTAAAAGTGAAGGAAGAGATGCAACTAAATAAAAAGCTTAATAAGAAGAGTTAAGGAAAAAAAAAAGAAGAGTTAAGGAAATGAAAACAAAATGACAATCTCATGAAAAGAAAACAGATAGTAGATTGGTAAAGCTAATGCTAACTTTTAGTGTCTGGTGTTCCTCCAAATCTTCCTGTGGTCATGGGGCAGGCTTTTAGGGTTTATGATTGTATCCTGGGTGTGAGTGCTACACCTGCCCTGGGGCAGATAGTCTGCATACAATGTAAGGGAGGGAAAGAGGCTGCCTGTCACCACTCCTCCCTTTTGCTCTTGTTGCTTTTGCTGTCTTCTGTTGCCATGAACAGTTGCCCTCTGCCATGTGCCACTCTGCCATGGAGCCAGTCAGGTATGGACTGAAATCTCCAGACTGTGAGCTAAATAAACCTTTCCTTTCTTAATTTTGGGCTTCAGGTATTTTGTCTCAGCAATGAGAGAAAAGTAACTAAGCCTCTAACCACACCAACCATTGCATTAAAAGTAAACAGACTCATCTCTCCAACTAAAAAACAGAGATTAGAAGACCAGATTTAAAAACTAAGAACTAAAAATGTTATCTACAATAAACCTTAATGAAGAAAAAACTCAGAGTAAAAAGATAGGAAATGACAAACTATGACAGCTGTAAAGAGACTGAAGTGCTTATACTAATATGAGACAAAATGTTCACAAAATACTTGACTTACACAAGATGAAATAGAAAATCTGAACACCCTAATATTTGGAAAAAACTTTCCACTGAAAATTAAAAACCCTTCCATGAAGTTAATTATGGACACATAACTTCACAAAGATTTATATCAAATTCATTTATCATATGGCTTTGCCATCCAGCTTAATATCTATTTAAGAAAATTTAAAATGTATGCCCATAAATTGCCTATACAAGTACATTTATACAAACTTGACATAGAAACCACTTGTAAACAATCCACATATTGTGGGTAGATAAATAAATTATAAATTTATTCAGTGATACTCTGGTACACATGCATAAATCTCAAAAACTTACTTATAAACAAGATGGAAGACTAAGTAGTAGAAGTTCCTCCTAACTGCCATATTTTATACACAAAGAAGTAGAGATGGAAGTTTCTCCTAACAGAAGTTTCTCCTAACCAGCATATTTTATACACAAAGATGTTTCTTAAGCATTCTATAATTATGACAATATTATAAATGTCCTAAGTCTTCAGTAATTTGGGGTTAGTTAAATGAAATTTACTTATTCTTTAGAAAGACTATAGGGAAAGCCAAAGGAAATATTAATAGGGCTTATCTCTTGATGGTAGGATTATGTTTTTAAATATATTCCTTTGGCCTTTCTATACTTTTAATTTCTCTAAGATGAATATTTATTAATTCAGTTAATTAGAGAGCAAATTACTTAAAATTAATTAAAACCCCTGCTTTATGCTGGAGATCCAATCCAGGGACTCAGGGGCTCAGACAAACTAGGAAAGCATTATACCAGTGAGTTACACCTCCTGTCAAAAATTATTCTTGATTCTGTATTATGAAAATTGTTTTTGCCAGCTATAAATATATTTATTAAATGACATTGTCAGATAGTCACACATGCACACACCAAGCCACGAATATATAACACATGTTCTCTTTCTCAAGCACACACACACACACAGACACACACACATGCACACACACACACACACACACACACACACACACACACACACTCACACACACAACCATATATAGACACCAGAGCAGTTAGGAGAAACTTCTGAAAGAATTTTGTCAAACTGAAAGATATGAACTACTTGAAGATTTTAACACATAGTGCCAAATAAACTCTCCCCAAACTGGATCAAATTTTACTCTGTTTAGCAGGACAATTCCCCCTGACTGATGCTAAGTATTACGATTTTAAGCTATTATTATCAAATGAATAAAAGTATTATAATTTTACCTTAACTTTTTCCAACTTTATAAAACAAATGTATACGTGAGCCCACCTGGAGAATTTAAGACTTTTTCAGTTGACTGCCAAAGGCCACGTGTGATTGTCATAGAAAGAATTATAGAGAGTAAATCCATGGGAAATGAACTTTGTTGGAAAATGTGTTATTACAAAGTGAATAGCCTTCCTGACCCTCTGTTCAATGTGCTTAAGCACGTTTACAGACCAAGGCTAGCATACCTAAGAGAACACACACGGGAAAGTTTAAATTTTAAGAATGCAGTGCTTATTTGCAGACAGCTTGGTTTCATTTCCTTCAGCAAACACACTTTTTCCCCGTGCTTTGCCTAAATAAAGATAACCTCAAACCAGTGCCTTTCACTCTGCTGAGACTTCTCTCACTAAAGCAGAGGCCCCTATCAACTATCCTACAGATACAGAAGGAGAAGTGGAACCACACACTTCACAGGATTGTGGCTAAACCTTAATAACAGAAAGTTTCAACAGAGTCCTTATAAAGGACTGTACAGTGTCTTCCCTGTGTTATTTTACACAGAGCTGGTGTTATCATTGTCCTGTCTGTGTTAATAACGAGTATCCGTTGCAGAATTTGGTAAAGGGCGGTGGAGAGGCATTAGAAGACTCCTCCTTTCCTCGGTAGCTCCGTCAGCATCTCCCAGTATATTCCAAATAAACCTTTTCACACAGAGAAGTAGATTTTTCATGAAGCTAATGAAGCTGAAGACTCTCTTGCATGCAGTTTCCTACTGAACGTTATATTTGTGACTTTTAAAATTCTCTTCCTTAAAATTTAAGGTGCCACAAATCCCTGGCCTGATATTCACTATAAGAAATGTAAAACTTTTGTTCTTTAGGAAAAATATAATTCCTCTATTTTAGGGTACTATTTGGAGTCTTCAAAATATCACAAGTCAAGTGTGATGTACATATGGATATAAATTCATACTAATCATATTAAATTACAAAGCTGGAAGGAGATATCTCAGGGAGGACCACTTAATTCATAAATAAAAGAATCACAGCTCCTGGCAAGAGAAGTTTGCAAAGATTATCCGTGGTCAGCTGACAGCACCAAATTGGATCCCTTTGAGAACTGTTATGGAGTAAGAAGAACAAACTCCTGTTCCTCCCATGCACAATTCACTTTTATGGTTCTTCTCACATGTCTAAACAGTGTGTTGAAGTATGAGAGAAAAAATAAAGATAGATAAAAAGGAGACGGGAAAAATCATAATTTTGAACTTGTACTTTTAAGAAAAAATGCCTCTTTAGTGCACAAAAGTTATTCAAGTCTTTTTTCCTTCCAGGAAACTCACTCAAAAAAAGATTTTCCCCTTAAGGGTCTGAACTGTACCTCAGTCCTATTCTTTGGGTCCTGGGCCCATACTTCTCACCCATAAATCGCCCTTCCTGCTTAAGGAAGCGGCCATATTAGGGGTCAGCATACCTCAACCTCAAATGCACGTAAATGGTTTGCATTCCAGCATATCCTTCCAGATGAGTACCTGATGGACAGAAGAAATACACATCCTAGATCACCCACCTTAAAAATACTCCCAAGCCTCATTAGTACAATCAGCTCCAGATCATAATAAGCCTCTCTCTTGAAGGCCTGTACTCTATTTCTTCTGAGTGTACAGTTTTTCAGTTCTACCTGATAAACCTCTTTATGCCTTTTATTGCCATGACTTAAAAATTGTTTTTCTGTGACAGAAAGCAGCAGACCCACAACCTACCCCATCAGTGGAGTGAGTTGAGGTCACCATCTCCTATCTGAGGGACCTCCTCCTACCATTTTGCATTTCAAAGGCCAACACAAATATGTTGAAAATTAGTGGCACAAAGAGTTTAATTGCTTTTTTTGCAGAGGGTGGAACATTTTTTTTTGAAATGTATGATTTAGAAGAGTCAGTGGGTCTGTAAAATAAAAAGACTCAGATCGATGTTGTGAGGCTTTAAATAAAACCACTTGTTTTTGTGCAATTGGCTATGTGTATACACCCACAGGAGCTAGAACATGTAATTAAGTTAACGTAAATCACATGTATATAATCAACTGGAATATGTGTATCACTGCTTTGATCAAATTATGACATGTCTGATAGTGTTTGCAGGTATTCATTGCACTGACCAATTACCAATTCCTTGTTCTAAGCCCCAATTGAAAGTATGCAATTTGAGGGCTGGCCTAAATTGCTTCCTGATATTACGTTAGGTGTTAAGGTAGACAATCTGTCAAGGCTTCATTCAGCTACAGATTTATGCCAAATATTTCCCTAGACAGAATGATAAAAGAGTCATCCAGGTTTTAAGGGAAAAGTTGGAATTCACAATCCGATTTAAATGAAACTCTTCTATATATTATTGTATGAAATGCAAATTACTCAGTTTCTTTCCATTCTTGCTCAAGTGAAAAATGGGGAAAAAAAAGATTTTTAAGCTTGAAGTGTTTAGAAAAGTAACATAAAATATCAGGAACAGAGTAGGGTCCAGACTACACTCCACCATCACAAAATTTCCAAGCCTCAGTCTCCTTTAAGGAAAGAAAATATTAATTTTAAGTATATCAGATGGATTCCCTTTTATTGATCTGTCAGAGGAAAAAAGTAAATTCATCAAAGCCAAAGTTTTCACTATGATCCAAGTTATTAAACTGAAAAAATATATAAAATATAGTATTTCTTACCCATGAAAATCTATAAAAGTAAACAACATTCTCTGCTTAGATTCTTCTGAGAAAAATGATAAGTGGAATTATTCTACCATAAATTTTGTATAAAGGAAAATATTTCATTGTATCTTATTTCTTTTTTAATTATAACTTTTAAATCCAATGCACTCTGTGGCATAATCTCAAATCTAATCCTACCACACCTCCAATGGCACTTAGAAAATAAGTACTGTATTTTATAAAATAAAGGATAAACCTCCATCACTCTTACTGAGGACATACTTTTCCAATTTAAAAAGAATCTGCAAAAATCTACATGTATCATTTTATTTTTTCTTCTTTTAGCTGTCTAAAGAGAGTAATCATGGAGATAATTTAAAGACAAGAAAATCGTAGGTTTAAAGCAGAAACCGCTCAATTTACTATTAAGCCTGAGTATGTGGAGTCTCTACATATTCTTCTAGCTTGTTCTTATTCTTACTGTAATAGTAATTTTCACATTAAGTAATTGTGCAGGTCTGTCCTCTCCCTCCATGTGAACTCACCTCGCAGCTGATGACTGATAATGCAGGCAATAAGGCAACTGGACATGGAATATATCTATGTCTCTAATACCTATCACTTTTATACGCTCGTGTGTTTATGTTTTTATAGGTCAAGATATTTAAAAGTACCAAGTTAGTATGTTTAGAGTCAGTTTCAAAAAAAAATGTGAGGATAAAGAAGTAACATTAAAAAAGAAAACGTTTTCCCCAAATTTCTTATGAGACAACAGATCTTATTAAAGATCTGTTATTTTGGAAAAGATTGCAAAAAGCATTAAATGTAATTATCCAGAAAACAGTATACCTTTGGACTCTATATATTTTAAGTTACTAAGAGTCTACTGTTAGAAAAAAAAAGAGTTTAAATTTTATAATGACCAGTGTATAACCACGAAGAGATACATCTTCTCTCTTTCTGTTTCAGTTCCCCCACTACAAAATTGAGATAATAATTGTATTAGCTTTCTATGGCTGTCGGAATTCTGTGAGTGATCATGAATAACACAGTTAGTACAGGGCTTGACGCAGAGGAGGCCTTCACACATGTTAGCCTTTATTCTCACTGCCACGCATGCTCAGCGCATGTAAGAACACAGGCAGAACGTCACGCACTGCAACTCATCTGGCCTAGGAGTGATGACACAATTAAAACCCAGCATCTGGATATATGGAGAGTATGGAATGAAATAAACCTGTTAAACAACAGCTTCGCCCATCACCAAAACAGATCCTCATTATCATGAAGATGGTCATACTGGGACATTTACATGAACAGTGAACAGTGGACATAGCTTTTGGTTAAAATAGTCTCACAGTGTCTATGGGAAAGGAACAATGGTTTTACCTTCTATATTTCTGTGGTGAAGTTTAGAAAAAATCATTCTCAGGTTGATAAATAAAATAACATTTCAGAAGAGCTGAGGTATCTAAGAGTCTGAATATAAGGCTAAATTTTTTTCAAAAGTTTTATCAGTCTAGCCATCAATTTGTAAGTAGAGTTAAAAGAGTTTTTTTTTTTTTGCGGTACTGGGGATCAAACTCAGGACCCCGTGCTTGCTAGGCAAGTGCTTATTCCACTGAGCTATATCCCCAGCCCCTAGTTAAAAGAGTTTGTAACCTTCAAGAGATTAGTTTTTAAAAGTTCTTACTCAAAATGAAAGGGAAATTAGATAATTTAACAAACACACTGTATTTCAATTATCACAAGCAGTGTGATCTTTTCAAATTATGTCGAAGCAATACTAATGAGCCTATGCATTCTTTTTGGCTCACAAAGAAACATGCACATCATATGCTATGCATGCTTTCACTCTAAGAAAGCCGGTAAACACCTTCGTACTCCGCTCTTCCATAGTGTCTCTGGGAAAGAAGCTACTTGATGAAAAATGAAGCTGAATCCCTTTTTTTTGCAAAGTACAGAGAGGAGAGTGACAATAAACCCATGTATGACTCTGGCTCGCCTAATTTGCTCTTACACTGTCACTTTAATTATTCTTGAATTAGGAATTTGCCTCCAGGCAAATTCACTAAGATTTTTAATGCTCTCTTTTATAAAATATCATCATGGACACCAGGAAAATATTGTCAATAAAAAGATAAACAAAACATTTAAAATATATTTGAAGCATTTTTATTCAAGGAAAGACAAGGAAAGCAAGCTTTCAAAAGTAGTTTGCCGTTTTCTGTAGCCCACATACTTCAAATTTTGAGCAGTGGTTCTACTTCCCTGAATGTTTATCATGAGAAATAAGGCTACACCCAGTTATGCCAAGGATACCCATGAATCCTCAATGTGTTTCTTAGGAACTGGGATGCTGTACAGATAAAGAATTTGGGTCTAGACCTAGGAAAACACTCATTAGGGGAAATTACAAAGGAAAACTGTATTTGCAAAATCTTATAATTTTTATATCCTTTCTCAACTACCATGCTGATCACAGGCACAACTTATTGAATCTCTAATATGGAACCATGAATATAGTAACTTTTTTGTTAATGCTGAAATTTCATACCAATAATACAAAGAATCATTATCATTTAAATTTTATTTGCTCTAAGAAATTGTATAAAGTCTGGGGTCATTTAACTGGTTTGTTGAAGAGCTGGAATTTAAACTGCCGGTTTCTCCATCAGTGAAGCCATGGCTTTTCACCATGCTAACCAGGGGAGATTGTGACTCTTTTTCACAAAGGACCAGGAGAAGAAGAAACAAACAAATATTTACCAAGAAGTTTTATTAGTAAATCAACCAAAGAACTTTCATGTTTTTATTTTGAATTTATTATTTTAGACCATGCAAAGGAGAATATTAATTACAGCAGTATTAGGTGAGCTCTTACCATGTACAAGAGACTATTTTAAATATTGTAAATGCATTTTGAAAGAAATAACAAATAATGAGACTCATCCTCAGTGACTCAGAGTAAGCATTTAACTGCAAAGATAGACTGCTCTGTTTAAGAAGTTAGGTCTGGACTCCTGGAGTCATCATTTAAAAACAAAAAGAAAATTTTAAGCGCAAGGTCTTGTGATTTTTATAGATTTTCAGCCACTACTCCTCTCACAGTACCATTTATTTGATTTGTTGTATATATTTGGCCTCAAACATGAAGACCAGGTTAAGATTTACTCTGTGATACTCTCATTCTACATGGACCAAGGTTGCCTGGAGCATGCTTTTCTTAAGGTGACTAGCAAGAATGACAAACAACGAAAGAAGTGTGATGTCATTGAAGGCTTTTGCTCAGAATGGAAGCAATACACCATTGCCAACATTCCACTGTCTAAACTCATCATCAGGAACTAGTAACTAATGGCAGTAGACAAAGGGCACCATGGGAGCATGGGGATATTGCAAAGAGTAACTCAAACTATAAGATAAAGTAAAGCACAAAAGAAGTATTTTAGGAAAATTCTTGGAAAAGATAATAAACTTTTATAGGTAAATGGATGCAACTAGAGACCATACTCATAAGTGAAATAAATGAGACCCACGTGTGTAAACATCATATTGTCTCTCTAGTGTAAGAACCTGAAAGAGTAAATAAAATCTGAAAGATACAATAGACATTGTCAAAGGGAAAAGAAAGTGCTCAAATAGGGAGGAACAGTTGTGATGAAGGAGGGGAGAGGAAAAAGAAAGAAAGAAGAAGGAAAAATATGTATATATAGATATACAGGATAGCTAGGATAATTGTACTAATATTTGTTAGTTTATTGAAAGGAACTGTTAATGCATAATTGTTTGATCAGTCTTGCATGCCTATGTCTGGTTACACATGCAACCATTTTGAGGATGACATTGTCTAGTATAGCAACCATTGTTAATATCCTATCACCATGTTTTGAAATTCTGTATCATTTTTATTGTACTCTGGTTTTCTTTATGTATTTGTTACTGTTATTTTTTTAAATGAAAAACAATTTGTAGGCACATATAAGTATATCTGGAATAGCTGTATTGCTGATGTCTGTGGTTTTTTTTTTTTTTTTTTTTTTTTGGCGGTACTGGGGATTGAACTCAGGACCCTGCTCCTGCTAGGCAGGCGCTTATTCCACTGAGCTATATCCCCAGCCCCGTCTGTGGTTTATTGAGAGGAACAGTCAATGCTTAACATTTTCTTGACCAATTTTATATGTTTTAATTTGGTAATTAGAAGAACTGACCTGGAAACAATATGCAGTATAAGAACCATTGTTGAACTCCTATCATTTTGTATGGTGGAGCTCTGCATCATTTCCAGTGTTTTTAAAAGTAATTTTTGTTGTTTTTTGTTTGTTACTTCTTTGATTATTTAATCAATCTTACATTCTTATTTCTAATGGACTGAGCAACTTCACTGAAGATAACAGTATGTAAATTAGCAACCATTGTAAATTTCTATCATTTTGTCTTGAGGTCATGTATCAGCTTAGTTGTTTTGATTTTGTCTTCATTGTTGTTTTGTCAGTTTTTAAATTTTTAAAATAAAAAAGAAAAGATAATAAAAAAGTAAAATCATCAGAAAATACCAAAGTTGGATTGTAAATTCACATCTGTCTAACCCCAACCTAAGCTCTAAACTACTGCACTACCAAGCTGATACCACTCTGGAGTTAAGGATAGATACTAATTCCCATACAACTTCAGGCCACTGGCCACACTATTTTTCTTGATATATTTCATCACTACTCTAAAAACGTTTAGTTGACTAATCAGAACACACTACATTTTAAAATATCTAGTTTGTTGTAATTACTCATCCGAATTGGACTGGACATTATGTGTATTCGTGAACAGAAAACTAGTTTATGTCACTGAGGGTGACACAATATTTTACTGTAGGCATCTATTAGAACTTATCTTCTATAAACTTCTATAAGAGATTTTATGTTTTATCAATTTCTTATAGATTATGATAGTTAGGACTTTGTAAATTTGTACATAATCTTAATGAGTTCTTCACTTTTGCATTTTGAGGGGATGATTCCAGGTAAAACAATTTGGAAGAGAATTACTGTTAAGGGAAAATTATGAAAATTGCGTGAATTCACATATAGTTTGAAGTGCTGCTTGTAGAGAACAAAGCCATGTTGTCTTTCCTGAGATATTTTTAAATAAATATAAATGTCTAGTTTTAATTCAATTAATACAGTTTTGTAGAGACTTCTGTTTCTTAGACTGTCGCACATTTGAAAGGCCCACAGAGCCAGGCTGTGAAGCAGTGGAGTGGCCCCCAGCAATCAGAGCCAACACACATTGCCTTCATCAGGGCTTCAAAGCAGAGGTTCGTACTGTGCTTTGCTTCTTTTTAAGTAGCTATATTTGATGTGTTTTTGTTCAAGTTCTAATATTTTATAGTGGAAATATACCAGAGAATCTATAAAGGATATTTGGAGTCTTTATGAGAGAATTACTACTTATGGTAACAAAATAGTACTGTATTTATCATCATAATAATAATAATTATTAAAATGATTATGATCACATCCAGTAATGCTGGGCTCTCAAGTAACTGAGATTTATAGCGCAGAGAAAATAAAATCTCTTTCTTCTAAGGCATAACAACCTAGTAGGATCTAATTTGTTACAATTTAATAGGGAAAAATTTGACAAAACCTGACTGTGATAGACACAAGAGAATTCATGGAAATCAAGACTAAGTCTCCAGAGTGATTGGTAAATAATAAAAATTCAAGAATAAATCCCAAAAAATCTCAATCTGAAACTAGTCTGAAACAAGACGAATCAGACTTCTAATGATCTACTAGAGATCTAGGATCAGAGAAATCTCATCTTGCTTATATTTTGAGGAGCAAATGTACAGAATAGGAAGCAGGAATGCTACTTTCAGGTAATTCAACGTGTCACAGACATGATCCAGACAGAAACGATGCCGCAGTTTGCAGATGGTAACTTTATACTGATGTCCAGCTTAGATGTGAATGAATCTTTATTTTGTATGGTAAGTATTTTACTGAAACAATAGCAAACATAAACTTGCATTGAGAAGAATTTAAGGCTCAAAGTAAAACAGAAATGTAGCCAGTAGTAGAGTATAAAATACAGATATTTACTAAAGTTCTTTTTATATATAATGATTGTATCATTTATAAAGCAAATTTGAGACTTCTAAATATTTTTGATAACATACACTATCACTTTAAAAATTACAGTACTCCAAAGTCTATGTCTAGAAACATAGATATGTTAATGCATGTAATTATATATACAACTATGTATACATAATTACAATTATATATACTATATACACATAAATATATACAGATACACATATATATTTCTTTATTACTATAGAGTTTACACTTAAAATGTGCCCAAAAATAGAAAGCTGGAAATGATATGGCATAAATAAAAATATATGTTCTGATATTTTCTGCCTAGAGCTTAGTGATTATGCTTCACATGTTATGTGATGTGTACATTCCACTTTAGAGGGACAGGAGACAGAAGTAAGTGAAAGTTTTATGACCGTTCTTTTCAACTACTGAGTGAGGGAATGAACAATTAAAAATGATGCATAGGAACATTTGTTTTTGCATTGGCATGTGTCTTTGTGCTAATAAACTGTGTTCACATAACAGCTTACTAGAATCAATCAAAATAAATCTGTTTATTTTAACGCAGCACCCACTGAAGAAAACATGTCATCAATTCCCATTTATGACATTGAAAATATGATATATAATTTTCTTTATTAACCAGTTATGACTTAATTTATTTGAAATGTGAAATGCACTGGGAATGTGGCTCAGTGCTAGAATGCTTCCCTAAAAATGCAGAAAGCCCTAGAATCAGTCTCCAGTACCACAAAAAAATAATAAAAGGAAAAGAAAAAAGTTGAAATATGACACAAGTTCTTATATATGAATAAGGCTTGTGTGGAAGTATATGCAAGAAATTTAAAATAAATCTCCAAACTGTACAACCAAAGTATAACCATTATTAATGCTTGGTAACTATTTCTAAGTATGAATAGAAATAAAAGCATGAATCATAATATGAACCCACAGCATGAAGAAGAAAGCTGTCAAAATGCTCCACCTCTGGTATAGCAATAAAGATACACAGATGAAGAAAATTTGGAAGCACTAGTAAAATCAACTAAAGGTGACATTTCTCTTTAAATCACCCTGTGCCAGTGAAACATGCTCAATACCAATACTAGTACTAATATTAACACTAATACTATAATACTAACACTAACACTAATAAATACTATTACTTTAATATATTGGACCGGGACTGTCATTTGGTGGTAGAATGCTGCCTTGACATGAACTAGGCTCTAGATTTCATCATCATTTAAACTAAGAAGCATATATGATCCATTATTATTGTCAAGAGTGGTGGTGCATGTCTGCAACCCCAGCTACTCAGGAGACCAAGGCAGGACAATTGCAAAATTATTGCCCCATCAGAGTAGCCTTCCCCTCAATGTTCTTCCACATTTTAATAAAAATGTAATGGAAAGGGGATGGGGGATACATAGAGAGAGATAGAGGGATACAAATGCACAAGAAGAGTTTTATAATGAAATTCATTTTAATAGATTAAAATACATTATAAGAAATTGAGAGAGCTGAGAATGAGGAAAGTGTAGCTCTATTGCTATTATTTGAAGCTAATAATGTAGCTTTTGATGTTAATGTTCAAGATATAATTCTAACATTAAAAAGATTATTTTAAATACTAAGGTAGAAGGCACATTATTTTAATCACACAATTTCACAGGTTTCAATTTTAGAAAGGCATGAGTCATATGTACTGTAAATATAATTTTTATGTTTTATCTAACTTATTACATACAAAAGAGTATAAAATGAATGTGTCTAAAATGTTTAAATTACATATTAATGAAATATCTTACACTCTTTTTTGTATTAGACTTCAGAATTCAAAGCATAGTTTAATGCTTTAAGCCATTTTAATTTGGACTGGCAACAATTTGGTACTCAAGATCCCTATACAAAGCAGCTACAATATTGAACAGTGCAGGTCTAGAACATAATTCAGGAAGAACTACAATAATATAGCTAATTGATAACTATTATCATTATTGAATAAGTACTTAAGATGGAATTAAAATCTTTAGTCCATGCCACAGGATCAGATACAGAGTTTTGCACTGGAATAATAGAGATGTTAAACTATGATTTCTTAGAGTATTCTCTTTTCAGCTATAAATGAGAATAATTCAGGTAAGTTTTGTGAGTTTCACAAGATCTTTCAAATATAATTATCTATAATATTTCTAAAGATAAAGAATATAGAATAAATCATGATATCAGCTAGGTTAACCTTGTTGATATTGGTAGCTTTGAAAGAAAAACATCACAGATTTGGCTAACTAGCAAAACTTAATATTTGATATATTAAGACTACACTTTTATTTCCTACCTCTATTTTTGGCTGTGTGTTTTTCAACCTGCACTGTTCTTGGTTTTTTTCCCCCCTTCCCCCTCTACATTATACATGAGAGGAGCAAAGTGAAGTCAGGAGTACAATGGGCAGGACTAAATGATGCCCACAAATGTCAAGTTATGTTACAAAGCTACAGGGACAGAAACAGAATGGTACTGTCACAAAAAGATGTGGACCAACGGAACACATTAGAGGATCCAGAAACAAGCCCTGGTACATCTCACCATCTAATCTTTGACTAAGGGGCCAAAAATGTACCCTGGGGGAAAGATGAAACCTTTAACAATGGTGCTGGGAAAACTGACTACAGCGAACATGCGGAAGATGGAATCTGGACTCACATCTCTCAGCAGGCTCTAAACTAAACTCAAAGTGCTTTCAAGATCTAAATATTAGTGCAGAAACAATGCATTGGAGGATAAAATAGGTAGAACTCTTGAAGGCATAAGCAAAGCGAAGACTTTCTGAATGAAACCCTAAACACACAAGAAATAATATCAAGGATCAACAAATGGGGAAATATCAAATTAAAAAGCTTCTACACAGCAAAGGAAACAATGAACAGGGTTAAGAAATAACCTACAGAATGGGAAATAAGTTTGCCACCTACTCGTTGGATGGAGAACTAATATCTGTGATATTCAAAATCTCAAAAAAATAGAAACCCTAAAATAAAAGACCCAATCAAACAATGGTCAAGTAAAATAAATATACATTTCTTGCAAAAATCACAAATGGTCCATAAATACATAAAAAATGTTCAACATCACTGGCTATTTGAGAAATGCAAATTAAAACAACACTGAGATTTCATCCTACTCCAGAAAAATGGCTACCATCAGGAAGTCAAATAATAACAAATGCTGCCAAGGTCATAAAGGGAGGAGGAAGCCCCACCCTGGTGGTGGGAATGTACGCTAGTGCAAGTGTTATGGAAATCAGTATGCAGACTTCTCAAAAAATCTAAAAATAGAAATCCCATTCAATATAACTATTCCTCTTCTAGGTATCTTCCCAAAAGAGTTAAAGATGTCATATTACAGTGATACATGTTTATAGGAGGACAATTCACAATAACTAAATTTTGAAAATAGTCTATGTGCTCATCAACAAATGAGTGGATAAAGAAAGTGTGATACTTCTGCACAATGGAGTACTACTTCACTGTTTAAAAAAACAGGATCAATTTGTACAAAAAACAATAACATTAAGTGACATGACTCAGTTGCACAGGGTAAATGTCACATGATTTCTTTTACATGTGCAATCCAAAAGTATAAATAAATAAGTGATAGTTAGTAGGACACAAGTAAATAGACCTTTTGCGATTGGTAAGGGGACCATGAGGCTGAGATTGGGAAGGGAGGGAGGGGGAAGGGGAAGTAAATAAATTAAACGGTGTCATGTCCACGAACAAACTCCCCACAATGAATGTAAACATCATGTACTGCGAACATGTACTAATGAAAAAGAACTTTTTTAATTAAAAAAATTATTCACAGAAGTGCTAGATGGGCTGTGTTAATTTGGGAAGCCATCTGTACTCACTAATTGCCATTTACTGAAATTGAACTTCTAAGCTCCCACAGACTGGGACATAGGGCATTATCTTTCTGGATGATGACCTTTCAAGTGGTTGGAGCTCAAGTTCTTAAGAAGGACCTCCCTAGGTTATAACATTTAAATCACAAAGGGCCTGAGAAGGGATTCATAATTACCATCTTTGTTAAGTACAGTCTCTTAATAAAGGGAGTTTATAGTCAGCATAAAGCCTATTTGAGCTTCAGTCCCAAAGGGGAAAGCTAAGGGTGTTTGATCAATGTTCACAGGGGTAGTAGGTACCAGAGAGACACCATGCAAGACAGACACGGTCCCTGATGATGAAGTGGGATGGTCAGGAACAGGTCCATCCTCGCAGGCACAGGGTCTGCTCTTGAATGGTAAAAACAGAGTGAATATGACAGCGAGGAAGGGAGAGGGAGAGAAAAGGGGAGGGGAGAGAGAGATAGAGAGGCACGCAGATATTCACACCTGTCACACTGAGGTTAGAAAAAACAAACATATACTAAACCAGAGACTGAAAAGGTAGAAGAATGTAGATTAATTACCTAAAAATCTTAGCAATAGTGTCCAAACATCAGTGGCCAAGACACATAGACAAGTAATAAGTAACTACGGTTAACTAGCCGGTTGTAGTGTACCAACGAGTGTGTGGGCCAGCAGTAAATTCGAGAGTACTTGCCCAAACCTGTTACAAATGCCGAGTCTCAGGACCCATCAAGACCTACGAAGTCAGAAGCTGCATTTTAACAAGATCTTGAAAGGCTATTAAGCACATTGAAGTTTAAAAGTCGCATCTCCTTAAAGCTGTTTCCTCACTATTGAACACGTTTCATACCACTTGGCTTGGCGTTGATTGTTCGCAGTTCCCCACACATGCGCACACAGCGGCACTTAGAGGGGAAGGACTTTCTCTCTATCTAAATATTTGCTTTGACAACAGAATTTCTAAGTGAATGAAACTGTTACCCTATGTGTGACCTATGTAAAATTATTCTTGCAGGTCAGCCCTCATGCCGCTCAGGATTAATCAAATATATTTACTTTTGGAGGTGAGAATTTTAAGCATAGCCCTGAATTACCCTCTGGAATACATTCTGATATGCAGGGGCGGGGGAAATGGACACAGTGTCATTGCACATTCTTTAAAACAAAAGGGCAAAATAGCAACAGAAAATATATTAATGTGACTTTATGGCTGAAATTTTTTAAAAAAACATCATAGAATGTAAAGATATGATCCTTATGGGAATCATAACGGGGCTGTAAGGCAAATATATATTAAGGCATAAATATAGGAGTACAGTAATAGAAAACACTACAACCAGATGTGCCAAGAGACTAAATTATAATTGACATGGGAATCATAGAATTTGGAATGCCATACTGTTGAGAATTTAAATATTTCTGAAACAATGAAATAATATGAAAACATCTATGCCACGAGGTAGCTATGATATAAGCCTGAGGAAGTCATATCAGTAACAAGCAGTTAGTGATATTTTATTTATATCTTCTAGGCAATGTAATTAAAGGAACAATCAATTACAAATACTTAAACGAGGTGTTCATAAGTTTTATATAATGCATACAAAATCAATCACTATAACTATATATGAAATTGCAGGCAGTCTAAGTATAGGTGGCATACAAACTCATTAATTATAGCTCATTGACTTAGAATTTATGACAATGTAGATGAAGAAACTTCTAGGCAGTGGCAGTTGGAGATGTCCTTGAGAATGTCAAGATTGTGCAGTGGAAAGAAGAAGGACGGCCAGAGGGAAGAAGGTGGAAGGGAGGCGGGGGGGGGGGGGGGGGGGGGGGGGGGGGGGGGGGGGGGGGGGGGGGGGGGGGGGCAGACAGAGAGAAGAGCGACCTGGCTTCATCATTCCCATAAACTTGGCTGGTTAACTGTAAGCCCCATTTCTCTTTTTTCTCCAGAGTGATAACATTAGAAAACTTAGCATTTTGTGATGTAAATCTTCTACAATCCAGGAATGTCTTTCTCAAGGACCTGGAGTGACCCCTGGGGAATGTCTTCATGAAGGAAGATAGGGACCTGACCCCCAGTCTCTATGGAAGGGTACAAGTCAAACTTTTAAAGCATGAGTAACAATTACAGAGGGTCAACTTACGTGAAACATCCTCTGTTACTCTATTACTGTGCCCCTAATTTGCTCCAGGGCTTAAAATTTCTCCTGGGCAGTTGTGTTTAATGTCTCTCTTCCATGGCTGTGTTTCTGATCTGTGTTCAATAGCCTTAATAAAGTTTGTCTTGCCTGTCTAATTCTGGCTAGCATAATTTGCCCTTGAGAGAGAGAGAGAGAGAATGTGTGTGTGTGTGTGTGTGTGTGTGTGTGTGTGTGTGTGTGTGCATGTAGGCCTGCAGGGGACCTCAGGTCACACCTTTGGTTGGCACACTTCCTTAGGAACACTTTCACTCTCATGTGTTTTATATGTTGAAGTTTTTCCTAAAATTGGATTCAAAAAAAATTAACATCATCTTAAAAATATTTAGAAACACTTTAGAAATGATTTCATCTTTCATATGAGATAACAAAAACCTTGGGGGATAAAAGGCTCACTGGGAAGCCCAAAATCTCACTGTGGGTGACCTCTCTAGAGCCCTGGCATGCCGCTCTGCTGCTCTCTAAATATTATTTTTGCATCATCCCAGAAGACAATGTGAACAGGGCAGTGTAGGAAAAGCATGAAGGGATGGGTGACCTTCTTAAAAGGACAATCTTCAAGTACCTCAGGAGCATTCATCTGCATGCAAATAATTCATATGCAAATTAGGAATCATCTTGATCTGGGTCTTTTGTTTGGGAACATTTATTAGCCATTATTTGTGTTACTTTATTTATTTGCATGCATATTTTCCTACATTTTGCACAACCATGTAGAGGATAATAAACCTGACACTAAAACACGCACAATGAAGACCTAAATAGAAGCCAAGAGCACAAGTGCAAATAGTGGCTGCATCTGTAGTGAATGTTTCCGGTTTGCTTATATTAACATGGATAATTCCTTAGTGTTTCCAGCGAGGAGGTAACTGTGAGCAGATGACCACACAGGTACCAATTTGGCTGAGAAACCAAAGTTTTTCAACACTTCATTTCCTCATTCGTGAATAAGTTCTAATTTTGCACTGATTTTATGAACAGCACAAGATGTTGACAGTGTTTAAGGTCCCAGTAGGGGTGCACCATGGCACTGTTAGTGTACAGCCACAAAGTGAGGCCTGTCTTCTCCTTCTCCGGCCTTCACACTGAGCCCCTAAGGACAGTTGCCTAAATGGTGACAACCGTAAGGACACGAGTTCCAGCTGTATGCTCTGGAAACCCCCAGTTAAAGCCTGCAGTCTTTGCTTCTTAACTCAGCATTTAATTCATTTAAACCAAAAAATTCTAAGAAGTAGATTTTTATCAGGTGTGCTTAACAGCACGACCACATTCCCTTGAAAATAAGACCTGGTCTTATATTAATTTTTGCTCCAAAAGATTCACTAGGAGTTATTTTCAGATGCCGAATTTTGTCACATACAACAATTTATATTTATTCATGTATAAAAATCTATGTTTATTCAAACTAAAACATCATTATGACTGTCCAAACCCTGAATTCCAGCCTAAATTTCTTGTGACTCTGTTTCCTATAGAACCATAGGCCCCAATATCTCATGCCCAGCAACAGAGAATAGAGCTCTCCTTAAATGAGCACTTCTTGCCGGGCGTGGTGCCACACACCTGTAAGGCCAGCACTCCGGGAGGCTGAGGCAGGAGGGTTGTTCCAAGTTTGAGGCCAGCCTGGGCTACAAACTGAGTCCAAGACCAGCCTGAAGTGCATAGTGAGACCTTGTCTGAAAAAGACAAAGAAAAAGTTAAATGCGCACTTCTTTGCATGGAGCTTGCTCGTATTCCAGCAGCAACACAGCTGTCAGTGACTGTATTGCAGAGATTCTTCCATCAAGTCAGGACCTCCTGCAGCGGGCTTCACAAAGTTTCCACTAAATGCAGTGTGAAGTGAAGACCTACAAGATAGGAGTGGCAGCAAAAACGATGACAGTTAAGATCGATGGTTCACATAAAAGTGACAAAAAATTGTGTGCTCCCGAATTTAGAAAATATTTCTTTATTTTACGTGAGTGAACTAAGTACATCTATTACCACACATGATATACTGACTCATGAGGATGCACATGAGTCAAAACCCCATCCGCTCCTTACCACTGCACGCCCTAGTCCCACGCTGCGTCCCCTCAGAGTGGCCATTTAGCAGTCTCCAGGGCATTTGTTTATGTAGGTGTTACCTGTCCTTCAATGGTGCCAACTTGGGTACTTATAGAGACTTAATTATAGTGTAGTTTATAATGTTGTTTATTTTAAGTATTGGTGTCAATGGTATTATTTATTCATATTTAATTTTATATTAATATATTATTTAATAATTCAATACATTCATAGTGAGTTGCAATAGATGTACTAAGTGCATCTGTTTGGCAGTGATCTTAACTGGGACTTATTTTTGGAGTAGGGTTTATAGCACAAGCACTCTGACAAGCCACAGAAGGCTCATTTTTTAATTAGGTCTCATGTTTAGGGAAGTACGTTTATTTGAGGCACACTATCATGACGACTTAATTGCATCATCATTCTACCAACTCACATCTGAGCAGTACTTATTAGCCCTTTGTAGTACTCTGGCTTTATGAGAATGAGAAAAACCACCAAAAAATTTAATATTAGTTGTGGTGGATTGACAACTGGTGGTCCGCTTGTAACCCCAGCTGAACAGAGTAAGCGCGGTGCTGGGTGGGGGAGGCCCGCCTGGGGACTGTTGCCAGCAGCATAAGAGGCAGACCTGGAGAAGGGGAAGGAAGGTTGTGGGGCTGTTGGAAGATGCTCAGTAGCTGTAAGGAGCTGTTGGTTCTTTTGGAGGAGCTCGTCATGCTGGCTGTCCTGATGAACTTGGCTGTTTTCATCCTCCGAGGAGCTCGGGGCCTTGTTGGCACTGAGAACGGCTTCGGTTCACTTTAGGGGAGCTCTGGTCCTCACTTTGAGCATCGCTTCCTGGTTCTGGAGGGGAAGATGGTGCCCCGCCCAGTCTCCTGAAGAAGCTTGTTACTTCAGCTTTCCTGATGGGAGCTCGGCTGTGCTGATCACTGAGGAGCTCGGGACCTCACCGTGGCTGTGGTGCTTTTGGGAGGAGCTCTAGCTCTTTGAGCATCGCTTCCTGGCTCCAGCGCAGACCCTCAGGCTGCTGGCGCAGATCCCTCATCCCGCTAACACAGACTTTCTCACTTCCACCACTGACCTCTGGGCCTCCCCAGTGCGGATCTGTGAAACAGGCCTGCATGAGGCATTGTCATGGCCTCTAGGCCTCCAGCTGGACTCATGGGAGGCACTGTCATGGGCTTTAGGTCTTCAGTTGAACTCATGCAGGACATTATCACAGGATCCAAGCCCTCCGCTGGATTCTTGGGTCTTAGTGTGTGGACAAATTTCCTATACATGATTCTTTGGGTGACTATTATAAATAATCTTATAAAATATGTGTACTATATTTTATTGTTTCCCCTTGCAAATAAGTGCAAAGTAATACTAGTAAATATGATCTTACATAAAATCATTTCTTAAACCCTGCAGGTGGCATACCCTCTCAGCACTCTGAGAGAAATTTTGCAACTTAGCAAGACCCTGTATAAAAATAAAATGTAAAAGTGTGCTGGGAACATAGTTCATTGTGAATGACCCTAGGTTCAACTAACACACACACACACACGCACACACACACACGCACACGCACACACACACACACACACACACACACACACAAAATGTATGTATATATTATATGATATATATAAACTTCCCTCTCCAGTATTTCAGTGTTTCCAGAACTCAAGTCAAATTAATGAATTAGGGAAGATAGAAAATGATCAGTTTGGGGTAATATTTTTGTCAAACTGTTATGGAAGTCCTTATTAAAATAAAATGACATGAATTACCTTCATTATTATTTTCTGTTTTAACATTTGCTTACCTTAGGACCGGGAGGGGACTACAAATTAAATCAGAAAGAAGTACTGTCAGGCTGACGGAGACAAGCCCAATAGCAAAGATTTATCTGTTTAGACAAATGAAATCAGAAGCAGCAGATCCATCCGGAATGTTCTGATGCCTCTGCAGAATACAAAAGTTGTGGATAAATGCAATTGTACGTCAGTCAGTCCTGGTGCTGATGTCTACAGGCTGTGATTGTTAAAGGTTAGCTGCACCAAACTGATTTTATGGAACTGAAGATAATGTTACCAGGCTGCCTAGTGAAGATAATATTTTAGATAAGCCCAGTAATTTTTAATATGAATAATGTTCCAAATACTATTTGCATGTGTATATGCTTATAATTTCTGTGAATAAAATAAACAGTCTCTAGCATATTATTATCTTTCATTCAATTTTGACCTGATGCACCGAACTGATTAATTCTCATTTGAGCATTCATATTTTCAACCAACTCATTCAAAAGCAAAAAGCCCGACAAAAAAGCATAGATTTAAAAAAAAATAAATAAAATATGCCACTGGTATTTTGCTATATCTACCCAATGGAAAATAATCAATTTAATTTATAAATTATTTTCAATTCATTTAAACCAGACTCTTCTGAATTACTTGATTTTTTTAATTGTTCAAACTGTTATAAATTTAGTTTAACTTGGAAAACTACATAGGCTGTCAAAAGTACAAATATTTTCCATACCATGAAATATTTCTGTTTACTATTGCTTTAAAAGTGCAAATGCAGTTCACGTTAACCTTTGCAGCTCCAAAGTGAGGAGGCTAAGTTTTATAAAACTAGGCATCAATAATCAAAATATCACCTTTTCAAGATAAAGTTCTTGTAGCTAATATATAAATTAAGTTTATGCACTAAAATATATAAACAAAGAACTGAAAAAGAAAATAAAACATTTTTTGTTGTGCCAGGACCTTCAATATTCTGTTTAGGAAAATTTTCACTCTGCTTGAAAAGAATCTTATTAGTAGTAAATGTGAGTGAGGTGAAAACTTAGTAAGGATTTATGTAAAAATAGACATTTCAATGTTAATTTTGAAATCTATTTTAACTGTGTACAACGTTAGTGTCAGGGTGTTTTCTGTCAACATTTAAACCTCCACTCTCACTAAATTTTGTTTCTAATATAAATACAATAGTCTCACATTTTTAAAAACTTACATCCATTTTTCATGGGCTGCTTTGAAGATATTTGATATTCTATGATTTTATTTTATAGGTTGAAAATGGATCATTTATTCTTATACACATAAGTACTCACTGGGTAGATGTTTTTCATTAGTGTTCAAGAAATCTTACCCTTTATCGCTTCCAGTAATTTTTGTTTCATGTTTTCTCTCTCTTCTTCTTTTTAACTTTGTTGTTTATTAGTCCCCATTTCCTCTCCTTCTGATAAACCATATATGACCTTTGTTTTTCTGTTTATGTTTTTCATCTCTATGATGCATTGTGGCTCTTTTTCTGCTTGTTGTATTTTCTAGTTAATTTTCTCACCAGTTTTTAAACAGAGCTATTTAATTCTATATTTTATTTGGGTATTTTCACTTCTTGAATTTCTATCTTGTTTCATTTCAGCACTGCAAGGTCAGCTTCCGTATTCTAGTCTTTGCTGTAAGTTTCAAGCTTGTCGTTTCTTGCCTTGGAAGTTGTATTACAGCCTATGCGATGATTTCAGTGCTCAGTGCTGACATGGGTCTCTTTGATTGTTATTCCTGCTAATTTTTTAAATTATTCTTTCTTCTTGTATTTTTATTAATACATATTCGCAGCACATATATACGTTCCTTGGGGGAATTGGTATGTGTACGTAGTACATTTTAGTTTCTCTTTTCATCTCCTTCCCCTTGTCTCACTCCTCCTCTCCATCTTGACTCCCAGCATTTCTGTACATGTTCACAGCACACAATTGTTTATCTTCATTGTGTAGAGTCGGTGCATGTGCATCACACGTAGCAATTCCTTTTCTCTCCCCAACCTCTCCTCTTCTCCGGCTCCCTCCCTGCCAGCTCTGCATCCTCGCCCCCTCCCAGGAAGCGCCCTCTCCAGCCTCTCTGTTCTCTTTCTTTGCTCTTTACTTACACTTTGGATTTCCCATAAAAGAGAAGCCATGTGATATTTGAGCTTCTGTTTGATTTAGTTTACTTAATATTATGGATGACTAATCTTAATCTAGAGGTTCATTTGTTCATATTCTGCTTATTTTAATTCTATACTTAATATTATATTTGAGGAATTATTTACAGCAATATCTTGGGAATAAAGAGGAGACCATCACCTTCTGTAAGTGTTTTCTTTATTCTTTTCTAGGACATCTAAGGTAATAGTCATTCCCAGATCATCTTGATCTAAATGCAAGAAATGAAACTTTCCTAACCACCCAAAAGATGTGAAACAGTTCTGAAGTTTGTTCTTGGCTTCCTTTGATATTTACTCACTCTTGTTACTAGGATCTAACTAAAGCAAGAATGTAATTTTCTATTTCCCACATGAAACATCCTCTGTTCAGTCCTGGAATGTCTTATCTCCCAAAGGCCAGCATATGGGCTGACTCTCTCATTTGAACACCCCGCCAGTAAAATCAGTTCCTGAAAAAAGCTAAACCTGTGTTGTTGCCATCTACTGGATCTAATTATTACTATGCTTTTATTTATTATTACTCATTAGTACTGCTTACAGAGTTTATTTCTATAGTTTTACCAATGGGCTCTAGCTTTTAAGGTTTAGTCCACTGGAAGTTTTGTTGAAGTACTTTAGTTTGCCATTATCAGTGGGGAAGCCGTTGACTACTGAAAGATAATTAAAATACACTTTATCTGTAGAAGAAACCATGTATGTCATTGTATTTGAAAAAATTTTAATCCCAAATCAATTGTTACCAGTTAGAGGTAAGTATATCAAATTACAGTAGATTTTCTTAAGACACTGCTGGATTTGTAATTCAGTGGCATTAGTGGGACAGCGTTGGAACAGAGAGCCGGGAGCAGGACACGAAAACATGGCTTTGGGGATCATGTCTTGTGCTCAGCCCTTACCTCTCTGGCCCTTTGCTGCTTGTCTTTTTGCCATGAAATACTGTCTTTCCCCTCCACGTCCCTCCAGCATGATGTTACTGCCCGGCTGTGGGCCTGAACCCGATGGAGCCTGCTGACTACAGACCGAAACCTCTGAACTCCTGAGCAAGACAAATTGGTCTTTCTTAGGTCATTTCCCCAGGAGAAATGTCACAGTAGCCCTGGGGAAAAAGAGCTGGGAAAAGGTCTATCTGTCCAAATATGCAATCTGAATGACAAGACAGAAACTACTTTTTTATGAAAAGATTGCTGGCTAGAAATTAGAAGCTGCAGTAGTTTCCCAGTTGGCTATTAGCTTTAAGAACATGCCCTACCTTTTTCTCCACATTTCTAAAAGAAACAATTTGAATCACTTTCCTCCAAAACTTCTGTGAATTTTCAAATTTTACGAAGATATATTTGAAGAGTGCCCTTTCTTTTTGGTTCTTGATCATTCCTTGAATGAAAATTATAAAAATAACATGTTCGCACACATAAAGAAAAAAATGAATGTTTTGAATGTACTAAAATGCCACTGACACAATGAGGAAAAGCAAAATCAACATAGCTTTCTGAGATAAAACTCGTTTAAGATAAAATAAATTCAATCCACCCTTTTAAACTAATGAAAACTATTGCTAACACAAACTTGCAAAAAACGTAAATTACAATCCAAATCTAATTTCTGCTCCCCAAGCAGCTATAAGAGAATCAGTGAATATGTATGCATTATCTTTTATGTTCATGGTACTGAGATTGCACAGTTTCATACTCAAAGAGTTCTAATTGATTTGAACATAAAATAAAGCCTTTATTCAAAGAAGGGCAAAACAGAGAGGTAAGAAAGACCGCAAGTGAACTTCAGATATACCCTTCCTACAGATGTCTTGGGGCTGTGAAAATACTGAATGCAAAAAAAAAAAAGAAAGGGAAAAAGCCTGAGCAATAAAATTATGTTATAGATCAAGGAGCAATTGAGCCATAATCACCAAACAATAATTTTGCATAGGGAAGATCAACTTACTCTGTTTTGGAGAAAAACATCAGATGTTTGTAAATACGTACTTTTCCAGATAGAAATATTTGGAAAATGATTCCATGACATCACTAAAGTAAGTAACTTTTAAGAATGTTCTAAGTTTCAAAACCATTCCCTACGCATTTCTTATCAAGTGATTCCATCCGTGCTACCCTTGAAATCCTCTCTCGATTCTTGACTACACCATATCTCTTTCCTTGTCTCATTGCTTTTCCTTTTTCGTATCTCCATCCTCTAAATCTAAATCCCTGCAGCATCATGTACCAGTTAAAATCACAACCATCATAAAGTCCTCATCTAACTGCAGTGCTTGCTACTGTCATGAAATAAATAAACCCTAAACCAGCAGCTCTCGTTCTTCTGCCACCGGTCCCTTTATGGAAGGGACACGCCTGAACTGGGACAGTTTCCTTCCGGGCCACAAGAGTGCCTCAAGGAAAAGATTCTTCCTGCTAATAAACTTCACATGCATGAGTTCTTATGCCAATGGAAACAAAAGCTTCAAGTGAGCCTTTCAGACCCCTTTTCCTTCATCTCTTCCTGGCATTTCTGCTTCACCTTTGAAACTGCAGTTCTCTGAAAACCTCCTTCGATGTATCTCCTAAGTATGGATTGTTCAGAGTTTCTTTGGTTAATTATAATTAGTCCAGCCTAGAGTCCCAAGGTCTTGAGACTCTGCTAATTTTTAAACCAACCAGATCACAATTTAAAATAGAACTCAAATTCCATTACAGATTGCAAAAGTGAGGAAATCTGAGAGGGAAAGCAGAGAGAAGCTTAGTCACAAGTGTGCTCGCTGATGTGGAAGGCAGGAGAAAGGGGGCAGACAAGAGGTAGGTGGGTAAGAACTTGGTCAGCTCCATACTTCGGGCAGCTGCTGATGTTCGCAGACTCAAGCACTGAAGGTGATGCAATGGGAAAGTAAGGGCTTTGTAAACCACTCAGCTGGGGCTTTAAGTCTATTGCTTGTGATTTCCATGCTTTAGAAGAGACGCAACATGAGAAATACACTCCAAAATCCTAGCTCTTCCAGAGGTTAGGCTTCTCACCCCATTTCAGTGTGCCCGCGCACATCCTGCACATGCGAGATCGTGGGAATGACCTGTGTAGACCCTGCTTTGGTCAAGTCTCACTTCTGCTCAGTTACTTAGAATTTTTTCTGTTATAATTTTAGCATGTTTAGATTCTTTCAATGACTTTCCAGGACTTCTTTCACCTGACCTTATACTTTTTATCCATATATTTGTTTCTAGTTCTCTTAACAAGCTAGCCTTCCACCAATTAAAGCGGCTCATTACCTACTAACACTACCAGTCCCGGCAACCCCCGAGAGGATTCATTATTTTCCCTGAGGTTGAAATCATCTCACCCAGATAAACAAATATATAAATGCTACTCAAGACTTAGCAAGTTTCTTTACTCCTGAGATCCTATCAACCTTCTTTACCCCACTTCCCCCCCCCCCACTAAAGGTTCTACAGTACTTAGAAAAAATTTGGCTACAAATAAAATGATTACTTAAAAGTAGAAAATTAAGCTGGATGAGGTGGCACATGTCTGGAATTCAGCACTCTGGGAAGCTGAGGCAGAAGGGTTATAAATTTAAGCCTAGCCATGGACAATGTACTGACAGTAAGACTATCTCAAAAATGAGAAATCAGAAAGACTATGGGTAGAGCTCAGTGTGGGGGCCCTGGGTTCAATCCCCAGAACTAAAGAAAAAAAAGGCAGAAAATCTGTTTAAATACTTTGATATATTTGGTACAGAATAGCTACTTGAGCTGATTGATTCCCTTAGTTTGACTGATAATAGTTCTACTAAGTCGACTAAAATAACTCATAAATACAATATCTTATGGTTCGGGTGGTATCTTGCTTTAAGTTTATCTAGTTCTGACAATGTTACCAAGGATCATTAGCCCAGACATATTTTAAGCACAGTCTGCCATGGCACAGCTCCTTCTATCCCAGAACAGCGACATGTTCTTGCTGCATCTGCACAGGTAAAAATAGCAATGTCAGACACAACAACTGTCACATTTGATGCCTGGGGCATCACTTTTGGTAAAGACAGCTGTGGATGCTAAATTGAGGCTTCCTGTGTACTCTCTACTCCCACCTCTTTCAAGAAAGCTGACCGTTAATAGGCTTTGTGTTTTTGTGTTATGGATCTGTATCTGGATGCTGAGGAAACAAATGATGCAATAACCCAACGCATGGGGAAGAGGAATGAAAAATGCCTGTCAAGGTAGAGACTTCCAGCCATATCCGATAAGATAGCACTGTATCCTAAGCAGTATGACCCTTTGAAAACCAGGAAGAGGATTGGATCTCTTTGGGAGATCACAGTTGTGTTCCATTTAAAAGTTGCCTGTGCAACTAAAGGGTCTTTTGAACTTCACTCTGAAGGCCTCAGAATTTGGAGACGTCACATTCCCCGTCTGTTGCTCTCTACTTTTTTATTCCAGGTGAAGCAAACATTTTCTATTAAAGACAAAAGATGAAATATTTTCACTTTGTTAACTATAAGGTCCTGGGTGCACCGTTTAACCCTGTTGTCGCTAAAGCAAGCACAGATGTACATGAATGAATGGGTAGGGCTGTGTCCCAGTAAAACTGTATTTATGATATTAATTTTGAATTCCAGGTAATTTTCATCTCACATATTAATCTTCTTCCTCTTATTTTTCTAGCAGTTAAATGTAGTCTTGTTTTTCTGACATAAAACAAGCTTTTCAACTCATGGGCCATTAACAAGGAAAGCTGTAGACAAATTTGGTGCATACCCCACCGTCTGCTGGTCTCTGGCCTATGTAATGTAGGCTTGATACTGAACTCATGTTCAGACAGGAAATAGTGCCCTTGTGAAACAGATTACCATTTCTAAATCCCTAAAAATCTAAGCATAAGAGTTTTCAATTGTCTATTCCATCGAACTCTGAAATCTGAAGAGTCCACCATCAAATACCCTCTTGAAATGGCCAGAAACAAAATCTGTCCCCTTCTTAAACCAAAGTGGCCCTTTGTCCTACTTGAAGCACATTTCGATTGTATTGCAGGTTACAACGACATGGTAATCACCAGAAGGCATGGTACGTATACTTTCCTCCTGCTCAGAAAATTCAATTCGTGTGATACTGAAAACACAAGTATGAAATTTGGTATAGTTTTTAAATTTTAGGATGGATGAATGCTAACATACCAACGGATTCAGCCAGATTTATGTCTGATGAAATACAGAACCATGCTGAACTCCATTCTCCTGACTTCTAAAAGCTGTTTGATCATGAAAACTAGATCTTGGATGCTTTAACATAGGATCTACTCATAAGCATATCCTATACAAGATAGTTCATAAATTGTTCAGCAGTGCTCACCAAATAGGGTCTGTCCCATTCACCCAGCTGCTGAAAGTAATGACAGAAGGATGTGTTGTTTTACAGAGGTTGTGAGTGAATGAACTTTTTCTGCATAGATCAGTCAACCATTAAGAGTTGTTACATGTTTTTATTTTGTTTTAATCCTCTGCTTTTTATACAGAGACTCTTCATCTTTCATTTTCTTCCTTTTCTATGTTTGCTTATTTTGTTTCCTGATATATCCATAAAAAGTGAGATAATAATGTTACTTCTAAGCTGATTTAACCTGTGTAAAGTAATAGCTTGCTTCCCAGCAAGGCTTACGTGTGTGCACGGATTGTCCTGGACAGATTAACACAGGAGGGACTGGAAAGTTTTCACCAGGTCAGTCAACCCAATGTTCTACTTCTGAGTGGTTTACTAAACACTTCAGCATATTGAAACATTATGATTATTTTCAAACTAGAGTCCATGAATCACAGTACTGAATTTCCCACAGGAGATGTGAAATTGGATAACAAATACGTCCATCTCCAAGGAACTGCAATGAAATTTACTATTTGTTTATATAAATATTAGAATGAATTATGGGACAGAATTTAAATTACCATAGATTGCAGAAATAAAATAAAAACAAAAGAGGTCACAGGTGTGGTCAATTCATCTACCTCTTCATTAAACCAAGTTCAGTAATGTGGCGCTTGAGTACATTGGTGGTCTCTGGTAGTGGTGCTCAGGCAGCCCTGCTGCGCGCTCCTGATGCCCGTGTCAGTGAGAGAGCACTGGCTTATGACTCAGTCAGCACTCAAACAAAGAGGGAAAGCAAGCCCAGCCTCTGACCCTCGGGCCTTTAACTGTACCACACATCAGTATATTCAAATGGACTCATGCACGGGACAGCATGTACTGCCTCTTTAACTCAGATATTGCTGTTTAAAAGCCGCTGTGTCTAGGAATTTGCATGGCTAAATTCTTCCAAGTCTTTCTATGTTATTTTATGAAAAAGTAACTTCTTCTCTCTGCCATTTTCATCCTTGCAGCTTGGTCACCTCTCTTTATATTGCAGGGTTCAACCATCATTTCAAAATAATGTGAGTATATCGAAAAACAGAAAGCAAAGTCTTCATAAATATTTGGGCTAGAAGAAAAGCGTGGCCTTCGTGGATATACAAAGTCAGATAAAAGTGATGCAAAGAAGAGCTAAGTGTAGTGTTGGCTGCCTGATGCTTTCCTTTCTATGATGCAGAAAACTGAGTGGACCGTTTGTTCTTTTCATGGGAATATCTAAATGTTTCACTTCATTAGTATAACACATTTTCAACCTCAGAAATTATTGCTACAGGCAAAAATTACATGGCTTTAAAGTTACCAGAAATTTTTGTCCTTTTTCTCTTTTGGTCCTTCCTTCCTCTTTCCTTTTTTTATTCTTTCTTGTCTTTGTTTAACAAAAGTACAGAATGAAAGATGCATGAAAAACAGAAAGAGAGCTAAGGCAACATTATGATCATCACAACAGGTGCTCTAGATTTATTTCCAGTTGATTTTGCATCTGGTCCCACTGCGCAGTTTGTGGATATTCTGTTGGCAGCAGGCATGCGCTAGGAGCCTCTCTGCTGTTTATTACCATTTTCATGTCTAGACGTTAGAATCCGATAGAGTTATAGCATCGGTGATTGAGAATATAAGCTTTTCATCTCCTGCCATCTCTTGACCTTCATATGCAAAATTTCAGCTGGTCTAATTGCTGTGGGTATTTGTAAAAGTTTTACTTTTTCTTTTACCTGGATCCATTCTTTTCTAGAACAAAGAATCATCACCAAGCTGTCCTTCTCACCTCTTTCGTGAATAAGCATTTCAATCAACCTACTTTACTGGCACTATTTTTAGGATTCTCAAATAAATGTCTGTTCTATCCCTAACTACTTCTTTTGTGCACAGTTTGCTATAAAATAAATTCCTAATATATTAGCAAGCTGTGCAAGCATTTTAATATTGACTTAATATCTTCTTTGTGTTTCCAGATTCTAATTTCTTGATATGTTTTTCTGCACATTTCAGCAACTTTAAACCTCGCCCCATGATACAATCGAGACCTTGCGCTCCATACATAAAGTTCACTCTTCTGGGATTTTCCTGATTTCTCTTCATCCTGCTAGGTTTCTGTAGTTTGGATATCAGTGTTGGGTTGAAGGCGTAGCCCTCGGTTTGGCACAACTGGCAGGTGGTGGAACTTTTAATAGGTGACACATAGGTGTTTTTGTTGTTGGGGTTATGCTCTTGAAGGGAATATAGAACCCCAGCCATCTCACCTTCCCCTCCCCTCCTCTGCCCCCTCCCCCCGTCCTCCTCCCTCCCCTCCCCTTTCCCCCCTTCCTTTCATTTTCTGGTGTGCAGGCCATGACATGGGCAACTCCACTCTGCTGTACCCTTTATGCCATGGTATGTTCCTTTGCCACAGACCTAAATGCAACCAAATGACTAAGAACTGATAATCTCAGGTGTTTGTTAGAGCAATGGAAAGCTGTCTAACATAGACCCGAGTATCAAACCTTCTGTAAGTCCCTATTGACACTCCTAGCTGCAATAGCAAAGAAATCTCTCTAATGAAACAGCAAATTAGTTTCCCCTATGAATGGCCCACATTTCACAATTGTTTTTTATAATGACAAATTGAGCAAAAGGAAAAAATAGTCAGTATAAATAACACCATCTGGAAACAAACACAAATATAACGTCTGCAAATGCTATTTTAAGTTCCAGTGGCATAGTTTTTCAGTCATCCAATTAGGACCAGACAGATAATCCCTTTTTTCATATATATATATGAATAGATAGATAGATATGAATTTTAATTTGAGAATATCAATATCCTCTCAGTATATTAAGCTTTTTACCCTACTGAAGGTACTGAGAGTGTTACGCAATTATGGGTTAGGAGAAAAAGGAAATCGAGTGTTTTCAATGTACCTAATGTTGTATGGGAGCTCCATTATCAAGAGCAATGAAGAAAAGAAAAAATTTAGATCCCCTGAAGCCTTTTAATGGTGAAAGCATTTGTAATACTCATCTCCGTCCCAGCTCTTTGCAGAAGGCCTACAAATGTTATTTTCAAATGTTGGTTGATATGACAACTACTTTCCAAAGATTTTCTAACCCTAAAAGAGAGTAAATAACGTTTGAGCAGGAAGACAGTGAAGCAGACATGCTACTGACGGAAGTGAAGCTTTCCACACATTGCTTGCAATCGTATGAGACGCAGGGCCTCTGGTCCCTGCTCCACTGCTTTATGTATATCTGCTATAACTGTAGTGGCCGTTCTGGTCCATTATTTCATAAACCCTTCCGATAATTATTCAATGGAAATTGTTGTATAGGTTGAATTACCTCCTTCACTGCCCCTTGGTGGTTTTATACATATGGAAAGGTTTTTGAAATAAAAAATTAATTAATTTTGAAATCACGTACAAAACCTGATATTTTCACAAAGGTTTAAAATAATTCATATTCCCCATATATCTGTTTTACCCTGACTATGGACTGGGAGGCCTCTATCTCTTCTCCTGCTAGTCCCCTCACAGTCTCAAACTGAGCCCATCACCTTTTATTGTTCCTGAAATAAGATAATAAGGTTGTTTTTGGATTATTTTAATATTAGCCCTCCACAGTCATAGCTCCCTCAAGAGAAAAAAGAAAAATATCTTTTCCTTTGCCTGTAATGTCAAAGTGAGATTTCTCAGCAAGTCTTATATTTTTATCTTGATTAGAAATATTGGTACTTTGGTGTCTTACTGATGCTTCTCTTTCTAGCACTTCTGCATGTGCCTTTGCTACTTAGGAAACACCTCTGCATCTTTGCCATTAACAGCTATAAAAATGTATTGCCTTGTATCCCGGTTGTTGGTATCATGACTTAGTGCTTCAACTGGATTTAAAAATCCTTGAATGAAGGGATCTTGAAATATTCATCTTCATATTTTCAAGGAGATTGTAACACAGTGTCTCTATAGTAAGGACTCAAAATATTTTTGTCAAATAAAAAACAGAATACTATATATAACAAAACACAGTGGAATTGGATGAATATAATGTGGACTTTTTGCTGTTGTTTTAGCGAGCTGGCAATAATAGAAATCTTTCTTATTACTAACTTCCTATCACAATTCTGAGCAGCTTGGAGGCAGTGTATGCAAACCTTATAAGCATGCAAAGGAGGTTTCAGTGTAGGTGGACACATCTTTCCAGCCATAATCAGACAGGAGGAATTTATTTGACAGAACTAGAATCAGACAGGCCTGCTCCTTCCTCTAAGCTCCTACAGCCCTGGAAAGCAGCCAGGGCCCGCCAATCACTGCAGAAGCCACCACTCTGGTGCTCAAATCGGTTTATTACCTGTCAGCTTCGATGCACCAAATGACACTCTGGTGACTGAAAGAGTTAATGGTCCTCCAGAATGTGAACAACTCAGTCCCCGCAGGCTGTCAGGATGAGCCCCATTATGTTTTATCTGAAAGTTTAGTTCCTTTCTCCTTTTCTCTCCTAGATGAAAACACTGAGTTAGGTAAATTCAACTTAAACAATTTTACAATAGCTTTTAAACAATTAAACTTCTAAGTAATCTCTCTTTTTCACATATTCTCCTATTTCAGACTATCTCCAGCACAGAATGTCTACCTAGCCAAATTCAAATACAGTAAAATACCAGTAACTTTAAGAACTGAACCACAAAACTTCTTAAATATTGAAATGGTTGCTCAGATTTGAAGATAATAAATATGTATCTTATACCGCAATGACAGGACAACAAGGAACTTATGAAATTGTCTGTCACCAGAACATATTAGATTCAGCTGAGGAAAAAAAAGTAATTAAATGAATGGTGGAATATCAACTATTTAAAATATCAAGAAAATGTAGATCAGAGTGAAATGTTATTTTTAGAAAGTGCCTTATACAAATAAATCTAACCATGTAAAGATCTCAGACTGGAATCCCAGCTTGGGTCCGAACATGAATTTGGGGCTGCTGAATAGCACAGAGCTTTACCTATGAGCAGGTGAAGTTCACCTAGGAGTAAAGCTCTGTGCTGTGTTTTGAATGTGTCCCGTAGAAGTTCATCTGTTCAACACTTAATCTCCTAATTGCTTGGTACAGAGTATTTACAGGTCAAGGCTTTAGGAGGTAATCAGGGTTAGATGAGGTCATTAGGGTGGAGGCTCCATGGTCAACATTAGCGATCTTATAAGAGAGCTGTGAGCTCACACGGCCGCTGCTTTCCTGGCTGATCTTCTCTTCGTGTTCAGATGCAGCAAAGCGGCCCCTCACCAGATGCTGACAAGGTGCCTGTGAAACACCCTGAACCCCCCTCCCCCATGACTGTGAGAACAATAGCCTTCTATTCTTTATCAATTATAAATGTCTTGTCTGGGTGTTTATTATAGTAAAGGAAAACGCTGTGCTCTTCTACTACGTTACTAACCCAGAGATTGCGAGCAGGTCACTGACTCATTCACCCACTCATCAGTGCCTCTGCCTTTCTTTCCACTCGCCCATCATTCGCCTGTCCATCCGTACATGGATCCACGACCTACGCACTGTTCGAAAAAGCTACTCAAATAATTTCTGATAGAAAACATACATTAATGGATGATAGCCTCCAGTTTTCATTATATTAGTAATTTAAAATCGGTTTGAGGTTTTCTTAATGGAGGTGAAATTCATATAACATAAAATGTCTTGTTTTAATCCTTTTAAATTTTGCGTGGCAGCTTTTAGTACAGATGTGAGGCTCTGCAATTATTGCTATTATCTTATTCCCAAAGATTTCCATTATTACAAAGGGTGACCTGATACCCACTAACAACAGACTTCCCATTCTCCCCTTTACCTCAGCCTTTAGGAAAAAAAAAACAAAACTGCTTTTATTCTTTAAGAATTTGCCTATTATAAAGACCTAGAAAAGCAAAGGCATTCCTGTCCAAAAAAGGCAGTGCAGGAGACATCACAATCCCTGACTTAACATTGTACTATAAAGCTACTGTGATAAAATCATCATGCTACTGGCAAAAAGACCCAAACAGACCTGAGGATCAGTGGGACAGATTAGAAGATGCAGACACAACTACACTCACACTCAGCTACATTATCTCTGACAAAGGGGTCAAACATGCTTGCTAGAAGAAAGATAGCCTTTTTAATAAATAGTGCTGGAGAAACTGGCGTGCCACATGCTAAAAACTAAAACTAGAGTCAGGTCTATCCCCAGGCACTAAAGTAAAATAAAAATGCATTAAAGATCTGAATAATAAAACACAAGCCCTAAATCTACTGGAAGAGAAAGTAGGTAAAAATCTTGAAGGCATAGAGGTAGGCAGAAAGTTCATGAACAAAAACAAAACTGCACAGGAAATACTTCAAAGAATCAACAACTGGGATCTCATTCTATTAGAAAGGTTTTGCACATCAAAAGTAATCATAAACAGAGTGCAAAGAAAACTCACAAATTGGAAAAATATTTAGCCAACTGTCTCTCAGACAAAGGACTTCTATCTAGAACATATAAAGAATTTTAAAAAATAAATTCCCAAAATTCAAAGACCCAACCAAAAAATGGGCATCTGAGATGAATACATAATTCATGAATGGCTATCATAAGAAAATCAACTAATAACAAATGCCGGAGGAACTGGGCGGGGAAAGGTACACTTCTCCACTGGTGGTGGGAGTATAGACTTGTATGATCACTGTGGAAATCAGTATGGAGTTCCTCAAAAAACTAAGATTAGAGGTCCCATTCGACCCAGCTATTCCCCTTCTGGGTATTTTTCCAGAAGTACTGAAAACATCATATCACAGCAATACACGTGCACCCGTGTTTATAGCAGCACAATTTATCATAACTAAATCTCGGAAACAACCCAACTGCCCATCAACTAGGGAATGGATAAAAAAAGATGTATTTTTATATAATGGAGTATTACTCAGCTCTAAAGAAAGATAAACTTGAGGCTTTTATAGGTAAATAGATACAACTACAGACCATATTCATAAGTAAAATAAATCAGACCTACATGTGTAAACATCATATTGTCTCCTTAGTGTACAAAACTAAAAATAAATAAAATCTGAAAGGTACAATAGATATTGTCAAAGAAAAAGAAACTGCTCAAAAGGAAAGACAACTGGGATGAGGGAGGAGAAAAGAAAAAAAGAAGGAAGGACAAAAGAAGATTCTAAGATAGTTGTGCTACTAATTCCTATTGCTTTGTTGAAAGGAAAAGTTAATGCTTAATGTTTTACTAATTTTACATCCTTACATCTGGTGATCTGCACAACTACTTTGAAAACAACAATATACAATATAAGAATCACTATTGAATTTCTATCTTATTTTTTTGAAATTCTGTACCATTTTCAATGTTTTTATTGTGTTTTAATTGTTTTTTATTCTCCTTAAAAGTAAAAAGAATTTGCCTGTTTTGAAGGTTTCACATAAGTAAACATATGTTATATAACCTTTCATGTCTAAATTCCTTCAACCTCAGCATATTGTTCTCAGGATGAGTGTCATTATTCACTGGCTCATCCCTGTTGCAGCCTGAGTCAGCATTTCATTTCCTTTTAAGGTGAAATATATTGGGTTTTATGGATGCATCACCTTTGGTTCAACCATTCTTCAGTTGATGGGCATCTGGGTTGATTCTACTTTTCTTGTTTATTATGAGTAGTGCTGTCATGCATATTCATGTTAGAATACTTCCTTTCAAATTCACTTGATTTCATACCTAAGATTGCTGAGTCATATGATAGCTTTATACCTAACTTTTCAAGAAAGCAGCAAACTGTTTTCTAGGGTCCCTATACTATTTGATGTACTAGAAATGTGTTCATGTCATATTATCACCCAAACATAGCTTTCTTTCCTTTTTGTAATTATGACTTTTCTAGAAGGTGACTTGGTATCTCACTGTGTTTATGGTTTGCATTTTTTTAATGAGTAAAACACTGAACTTTTCTCATTGTCCATTTGCTTTATATATGTTCTATGAATAAAAGGCTGAGATTGCCTGTTTTAAAAATTGGGTTGTCTTTGGGTTATTAAGGCATAGGGGATCATTATAATAATTCCTTACTGGAGAGCTGTCCTATAAATATTTTCTTGCATTTGGTAGACCATCTTTTCATTTTCTTAGTGGTGTCATTTATTCATAGTTTTTTTTTTTTTATTGTGATGAGGTTAGGTTTATCTGGTTTTCTTCTTTAGTTGCTATATTGGCCACTTTTCTCATTGCTGGGATGGAATGGCCAACATATCCATCTGAAAGGAAGAAGCACTGTGTTTGGCTCATGGTTTCAGGGGGTCCAGTCCATGGGTGCCTGGCTCCATTGCAATGGGTCTGGTGTGGTAGAGCGTGTGGTGGCTCATACCTGCTCACTTCAGGGCAGCTGGAAAGCAAAGCGCAAGGGAAGCTTGGCCATGAGAGATGCACCTTCCAAAGGTACTCCCTCTTCTGTGACCCTTCTTCTCCAACTGAGCCCTGTGTCTTCACAGCACATTCAGCTGCAAACATCAGTGGATTAATCTCCCAATGAGCAGAGCACCTCTGTGAGCCAACCATCTCTTCTGGAGAAATTTTAGTGCAATCAGTTTAGCAATTATATTTAACCAGCACACTTGCTTAACATTTGATAGGGTTTACATTCAACATTTATATCACTTTAGGAAATATTTCTATTTTAACAGTATTAATTTTCCAACATATAAGGAAGGGATGTCTTCCATTTATGTAGATTGTTAATTTCTTTCAACAATGTTTTATAGTTTTCAGTGTACTAGTCTTACTTCCTCAGTTAAATTTATTATTTAATGAATATTTATCAACCTCAACAGATGCAGTAGATACAGTGGTAAGTAAACAATACACAAATAAAAGCCAAATTTCAAGTCCCTTTTATTTACTTACCTAAGGAGGTTTATTTAGACTAAGATAAAGTTCTTCATATAGGACTGTCAATATAAACCTAAACATTTAAATTGTAACTATTTATACTTCTATCAATAATGTTTTTCTGTTCCCATTCTTGGAGAAATAAATAAAGTTGAGAAATATTAAACAATAAAATATGAGACTAAGAAACAATGAATTCTAACACAAAGTTTCTTGCAGAATGCTAGGTTGGAACAAACATTTTCTTTAAAAATATTTTCTGATGAGTTTTATTGTTTGAAACTGCCTTTGCCAACAAGAACACACTCCAACCAAGTGGAGCAAGATAAACAAAGCTGGGCACAAAGGGAAAAGCTAGGAAGGTGAGCTCAGAGAATCTTGTGCGTTTATAGAGGGGTCAACCGAAGTGCCAGGAAGTAGTGGCATAAGGTGGCTAAATACCCAGAGCTGATGTCATAGAAAATGCCCCCCACACCAGAGGGCTCCAGACATCTTACAGTCATATACCTTTTTGTATCTAAACCATAGGAAAAGTAAAGCATAATAAGTGAAACAAACAAATGCAAAACACTTCAAGTCTCCCGCAGGTACCTCATGGCCTGTTAGGCAGCAAGTGTTTATGTAATTTTCTGATAACTACTGCTGTCTACACAGTGATCATCTGAACAATATTCTAAAAATATTTGGAGTCATCAGTATAAAGTAAAAGCTTATTGATGTGGGTGAGAAGGCTGTTTAATCGTGTGGGATGGATTTAGGTTTTAGAGATACACTAGAAATAACCAAACTGATTTTCCTCTGGTTCTGAGGTTCCTTTACCACACACCTGTCAGACTTATCTCTTTCAATAGTAAATCAGATCATCCGAGTCCTGGGTTCGATTTCATATAATTGCATCAAAAATAAGAGCCAGACTCCATTCTATGCTCCACCCAAGTGAGCTCCTCTCCCTGCTCCTCCCTTCATTCTCCGGCAGTCTCCCTTCTCAACTTGCACCAGTCAGAACGGTTTTCCTTCTGTGCTTTGAACGAATGGCTGGCACAGGCCCCTGCAATTTTTTCCTCCTAGTCTACATGAACCGCCCTGAGCCAGCTCTTCACATAGTGTATGCTTCCCTGCCTATTCACAGACAGCTCCTCGGACTACGCTGTCCAAAAGGCGGAGCTTCCTCCCGTCCCATTGCAGTGCGTGTCCTGCTTTAGCTTTTCATTTTCCTCTTTTCCCTTAGCACAATCTGAGTCATCATCTATGTATACTATTTCATATGTTTATATTCCATTTCAACCGCATATCCTACACCCCTAGAAAGCTAACACCGTGAGATGCGCTCCTCTACCTCGTTCACTGCCCTACCCTCTGCTCTCAGAGCAAAACTGGAAGCATGATATCCTTTCACTGCACAGTTTTGAAGAAATTAATTAAATAAGTTGTACACAGTGTGTAGTTGCATCAGTTAAAATTGGGAGAGATAGCAATGAGCGTCAGTAAGACACAGAACAAACCCGGCAGAGCCTGTGAGATCCCATCAGTCACTCCTCACCCAAGAGCGCACACTGAGTCCTCGGTGTATGTATCAGCCCTTCTGCCTTTTACTTCACATTTGCTCTCTGCAGGTCAGCCCTCTGGTCACCTTACCCCTGCCTCTTGTCTTGGAAAAGGTGCCTTTATGCACGCACATCCCCAAAGAGCACAGAATAGGGGGATGATGTTTAAATTCAAAACAATGCAGATTTGATGAATATATTGTAGACAATAAGCTGTCATCATAATCATGTGAGTTAATGACAAACGTGGGAAAGCATCTTACAACACTGAGATGTTTACTAGTAGTAACTTGCACTGCTAAGAGCAGCAGGTGACACTGAACAGGCAGTATTGGTTTCTGGGCTAAATTCACACCTAAGATGCTTATTTTATAAATAAAATATAATTGAAAAGTTATTTCTTACAAGCCAGGCATGGTGGTGCATGCCTGTAGTCCCAGCACTTGGGAGTCTGAGGCAGGAGGATCATTGCGAGTTCAAGGCCAGCCTGGGTTACAAAGTGAGCTCAAGGCCAGCCTGAACTACAAGGAGAGACTCTTATCTCAAAACAACAACAAAACAAAAGCAGTTACTTCTTATATTTGACAAACCATCTAGGAAAGCTTCTTAAAGAACTTTTGGCAACTTAAAGAAAATGGATGAACTAAAAAACCCTCTGACTTGAGGGCAGAACAAAATTAAATTGGTTTCCAGTAGGTTGGCCACAACTGAAAAATCCAAACTTGGCTCTGAAAGCAAGAGAGATTCTTGGAGAATAGTAACATGGTTGCAGAGAGAGGAAGATGAATTTAACCAAAGTTTTTGAACTCTGGTGAGGAGGGAGAGCATAGATAGAGAGACTAAGAAGTCTACAGTAATCCAGACAGGAAATGATTAAAGTCTGGATGAGAAAAGGAATTATCGATTGTGTAAAGGGGGAGTGAGTGGAGGGAGTTAATTTCCCTTGCTTCTTTTTCACCTCACACAAATAAATCATCGCTTTCACCCACACATCTGAAGAAAATATATCATGAAAAAGGCAGAACTTTTGGTGCTTAAAAACAATTGAGATAGAAAAAGTTAAATGCCTCTGAGCTGGAGCTTGCATTTGTAAAGATAGCTGTACGAACATAAATTATTAATTACTAAGGTCAACAGTTACTTCCTTCTTGCCTGAGCCTACTGAGATCTTGAAAACAATATGTTTTTGTCTTGAAGGGTGTTTGAAAGAAACTGGTTAACCTAAAAGGCCTTGAGATGTTAGGGGAATTACAGACAAGAAACTCTGTAAATCAATACAATTTCTTCAGCAAATACTGTATCAAAAAGAATGACATTGAATTCAACATTGTCAGCAGTGGAGATAAAATCATTTATATCCAAGAATGAGTAAACAGCCTCAGACTAAACAGTCTGAAGCATCAGAGGAAATTGAAAGAGGCTGTCCTCTTACTGCACTGCACAATCTTTGCTTCTGTAGGAGGCCCATTTACAAAGATACACTGTTGGTTTTAAGAATGACTACCTCCTCCAACCCCTCTTTTAATGCTTAGAAAGGAGGAAACACATATGCCACTCTTTTGGTGCAATGCGAATGTTTTCCCCGTTCAACTGGTGTTCCTCAATGGTTAAAGGATTCCCATTTTATAGATGGGGCACAGGAATGCCAACTTTAAAGTTTCACTAATTAGCTGGGTGTGGTGGTGCACACCTGTAATCTCAGGACTGAGGAGGCTGAGGAAAGAGGATCGTTATGAGTTTAAGGTCAGCCTGGGTTACATAGTGAGTCCAAGTCAGCCTGACCTATGTAGCGAGACCCTGTCTCAAAAAAAAAATCACCAATTATGATCTTATGAGTCTAAAATCTTCCAGAATTACAAATAGATTTCCCCTCCAAGAAATTGCTACTAAATAAAATGCTAAAGTGAGAAGACTTTATGTAAGCGTCCATCAATCCTCCAATCTTTTTAGGCCCAGTTTCCTTACTTTTGGAATGAAGAAGCGGTACTTTAGGATTTGATAATTTAGGTACAAGTAGGCTTTCTACTGCTGTTCTGATTTACCTGGGAAAAGCAACTTGCAAGGAGGAAGCGCATATTTTGGTTCACAATTTCTGAGGTTCCATTGATGACAGGATAGGGAAGTAGGGGATTCAAGGGGATCAAGAAGTAATTTGTCAATTATGAAGATTTTATTGATCAGGCATCATAATATAACTGGCACTAAGATATCCCAGAGCATGCAGAAGCCTGTGCATTATAGTTCATAAATTCTAGAAATCAACACTCTGACACCAGAAAAATAAGTTAACTTCCTCAAAATTAGAGTACATATTTTAACATCTTTGGTCACTCTTGATGTCATACACACCTGATTTTTACTAACATCTCACTGTGTTTGGCTTGAGTTATACCTGAGACGTAGTCATTATGCTAAATACAGTTGTTTGCTTCTCCTGATTAATATTTCTTGCCAACAATTTTGGGTAGCAAGTTATGTTAGGAAGTATAATTAGCATGAGGTAAGTTCAATGGCTGGGATACTAAATTGCTAATTTCTTTAAAGAATAAGCTACACCTTCTCACAATAGCAGATGTTAAGATACTTTTTATTTGAGTCTATCACAAGTTATTAGGCTTCCAGTTGTTGAGGCTCCACCCTTAGGGGTTTATGTAATCTTCTGTAAGCCTTTCTGGCATTGCAAATGTCTCAGAAAGGGCTGGCTTCCAAATAACCTCATACCTGATTCTGATTCTCAGAGGTTAAATAGCAGCACCATTTCATGCACCAGAAGGAGGCTTCCTTACTAATTTCTGCTATTATCTGGCAGCAAATTTTCCTCCACCAAACTATTGCCTATGCATTGCTTTTCTGTCAGGAACAGAGAAAATGTTCTCTTTTTACATATAACAGCAGCAATGCAAGCTAGGAGTGTGTTTGATGTCCCACATGACACCAGAATTAGGATTTTTTTTTTTTATCATCAAATTATCCCATAGCTTTCTCCCTTCCCCTAGCTCTCTTGTTAGGCAGAAGAGAGCTGACTGAATTTAGGGTTCTACTAAATAAAGTCATAACAACTGAGTATTCATTTCATTTATCCAGCAAATAAAGGTAAAACTAAGGAACATCAAAAGACTGACTCCCAAAGATTATAGTAATGTTCCCACAATTTGAAGTTTCAACGAACCAAGGACAATGGTACATTAGCAGTTCACATTTTATTACACACACACACACACCAAAAATTTAAAGAAAAGGATTTACTTAGTTTTACTCATGATATAAACACTATAGTATTCCAGATATTACAGGATTTTATTTTTGATGTTTATTTCACCTATAAAAGTTTTAATCGACTGGGTCTTTGTTTCTAATAGACACTGAAATATATCTAGTGAAATGAAATTGTAAGGTCACCCAAAGGTATAATGTCAATGATAAAGAAGGAACCCATGACATTCTGAAGATATATTAGGTTATAAATCTTTTACTTGGTGGATGTTTGGTGGGTAAATATGGATAACATTGGATATGCAGGTAAACCAAGCTTGTGAGCATTAAGTGGCACAAGGTCAGTCACCAAGGCCTGAGAAGGACAGAGCTTCAAGACCGATGTCATAACTTATATAAAACAAAGCAGTTCTCCAAGAGACTGAAGAAATTGATTATATGTGATAAACTTTAGAGCCTCAGCAAGAGGAGAAAAAGCCTGAAATACTGAATATGTCTAAATAAAAATATGCAGTGACATTTTTGCAATATTGCATCACTTATGGTAAATTGAGCAAACTTGATCTTGAGCCATATATTTTCATAGATGACAAAGAATATCATAGTAAGATGAGTAGTGCACCAGGTTCCGATTAGTGGGATATGTTGTAGGAGTCAGAGGTAACTGTTTCTTAGCACCCTTTTATAACAGTGAGAATTTGCTCAGGTTTTTATACTCTTCCCATGTGTCACTTCTTCAGAAGTAGAATTTCGTGTTCCCCTTAAAGGCAACTGTAAATTATTTATAAAAAATAGAAAATGTTTGCTATATTTCAACTAAGGAAGGTAAAGTAAAGCATTTACTTGAGGCTCAGGATGATATGCTATCATTTAAATTTTCAAGATTTTCTTTTCTTCGTTGTTTCTGAGATGGGGTCTCACTATGCAAGCCAGGCTGGCCCCACACTGGCAGCAATCCTCCTGCCTCAGACTCCCCAGGGCTGGGATTAGAAGTGTGCACCACCACGCCCAGCTCAAGATTTCAATGATATAAGTATTAACTTCATATCACTAATGCAAAGTCTTTGGTAGAAAACAATGAAATGACTTACCCAGCATCACCCAGGTAACACTGATATAGTTGGCATTTTCAGCTCTTTATTTTAAAGTGCTGTGTTCTCTGCCTTACAACTGGGTTTTGAGATAAGTAGGGTCATTGTTCTCTGTTTCCATCTAACCTCAGAGGAGAAGTGAATAATGTACCTCATTTCTCTTGCTGAATTAGGGCATGCTCAGAGAATACTGCAGTAATTTACTAGCTACCGTGTTTGTTCTTGTGTTATGTAGCATGTAGAGCTTTGTGAAGAAACGACAGCTTCGATCTCATGCATTTGTGAAGGAAGAGCAGCTTTTCTCATGTTTACGGTACGTGAGATCAAAGCTGTCATTTCTTCACGAGAGTTCTACAGGCTAGACAGCATGATGACAAACACACTTGTGCACGCACATCCAGACGTGCTTGTGTTTTAAAACTGAAAAGCGACCTACAACATACATCTCGCATAGAATTAGAGCAATAATCAAGAACCCAGATGAGTACATCTGATGTTGAGAGACTGAACAGAGCCTTAAATCAGGGTACACACTATATTTTCTATTGTTTAGCAGCACTTGGATGAGAAAATTTGCTTTCAGTTATTTATCAGTCCTTTGCACACTGTCCTATGTAGTTATCATTAATATTTTCTGTGCTTTTTTCTTCTCAACTTTTTGTACTGCAAACAGCAGTGACTGTGATGGGGCGATGAAAATTAGAGTTTACTACATGTTGGTCACATTCTCAGAGTCACTGAGAGTAAACATCCAACCTAAACAAAGACACTGTGATGACTATGTATATGCGGTCACAAGACGAGACCTCCAAACTCCTGCCTGTACAGATATCTGCCTCCTCCAATACACTGCTGCACAAATACAGTATTTGTAACTTACTAGTGGACATTTCCTTTTCTCTGCATTTCACCACACTTAAAAGCTAGTGTTTTCATTTCTATAGAAACCTAAAATTCTCTAATACACATAATAAAAACTGCTAACGCCCCTCACCAAATGAAGCAGTGTGGATTTATGACTGACAAGAACTTGCACAGTAAGGAAAGCAACAGGTCTGAAGAGGTCAAGTTTGAATGCATGGTCCACCAGTGTTGTGAGAATCCTATACAATGCCGAAAGCCCAGAGTCACTTCACTCCTCCTGCTTGCCGTGTCAGCTAGATTCTCACTCAGGACGCACCAGCACTGTGTCATGCCCGTGTTCATTTCTGGTTTTTTACTGTTACTGCGTTTTAATATACAGAATTGGCGCGGCCCTGAGCCATCCTTTTTCCTGTCTACTGTGTTCCATTCGAGGGACTTTAATAACTCTGACACTGGACACAGTGTTTTGTTGATTAATTAAAACTGTGGATGAGCTTTGTATTCTATATACCAGTTGTAGTTTAAGTAATCTGTCTTTACTGCTGATCTTTATCCTTTACTTTCATTTTACCTTTAGTTCTCACTCACAGCAGAGACCATTTTACTGAGACACTTTTCCTATGTCCACTTGCTTCTAAGACACTGTTTCTAGATATCTATTTTTATACTTTATTTTATCCTTTTCCCTGTTCCCTTTGCCAGACATCTGAACAGTTAGACGGTTTAAGAGCATCTTTTCTTGGTTGATATTTGCTTTGACATCAACAGGAACTCACATGCACAAATGAAAACTCTTCTGTGGAAAGAATCTTCTTTAGGACCCATCTGGCCCAGCTAGATAAATTTGAGAAGGGTTTTACATTACTCAGGGAAATTCCACTATTTATTACTTCTAAGTACTCTAAGCAGATTCGCACGGAATGTGTTAACCTTCAAAATGTTTTATACCATCGTATGAAAATCCATCATGCACAAATATAGTTCACAAGTTATAGTCCTTAGTATTATAGTAATTCCTTATATGATCCTTTAAAAAATCATTAGGCAAGATTTGTACAACTATGGCATGAAAATGATTATCATTAGTGTTCTCAAGTTAACTGAATAAGACTTACCTATCAGATTATACTGCTTGATTAAGATAGCAAAGAATATAATCAGGGTTGAAAATGTTTTTAAAATTTAAGTTCTGATTGCAAGTAGTATAAAGGATAGCTGATGCTGAAATAGTTTTTTAAAAAACATGAGATTAAATGACTTTGAAAAACGTTCAGTTAAATAAATGTTACGCTTCTATAATATGAAATGCTTTAATTAACTATTGATACATATATATATATAGTCTAGTATTCATTCAGTAAGCATTAATTAACATACCCAAGAAATTACACTACATGCAGGAGCAGACGTAGACGTGAATAGGGGAAGATCTGTTTAGCATATGGTACTGCAGGCTCGTGCTTCAAGTGCTGACTGCTGATTCAGTAAATTTGTGACTTTGACTTCAGAAGGAAACTAGATATTTGTATACAGCTTTGTACCTTCTGTTTTCATATCAGTTCTGTAACATGCTTAATGTTCCATGTTATACACAACGACAAATTATTCACAAGAATATACATCAAAAAGCACAACAAAAAGATAAATACAGAATTTTTGGAGATCATTTTGGAATTCTAAAAGAGCTCCAAAAATAGCTCTGAGAGTGTATGGAATGTTCGCACTAGCCGAATCAACAGTTAGAAAATAGATCAGTGACTCTCCAATCTAGGGATAGAGAATATGAGGGAAGTGACAGAGAGTGCGTGGGGGTCATTTTTTAGGGAGGGCCATTAAAAGAATACTTGTTTTCCACTAAAAAATTTCTATCTAAATCTTTACACAGATGTGTACATATATATTTGTTTCTATAATTATACTAATATCATCTATCGTTTCTAATGCTTTAGTTTGAAAGAGAATAAGTTATAATCCAGTCCTCCCTTGAATTCACATTTCAAATTCACGTATCTTTTGCCAACGATACAAGTTGGACAGCTTCTCACTCCAACAGAGCCATGCCAGTGAAGTGCTCCACGTAGCAGGGTATTTCTATGCAAGTAAACTCCCCCAGTTTTAGGTGTTTTCAGGCCATACATGCAGTCTATCTACAGAAGTGTCTGTAAAATATTTCCAAGCCTTTTTTTCATATTACTCTCTCTTTATAAGTAACTTTGCCCTCCAAATACACTGGTTGGTTGGATGTCCTTTTCAGCATTATATGCAACTCAATCATGAAGAGTCAAGAAGTGAATAATTTTCTTTAATGCTCATTTTACATTTTTGAACTGATAAAATTAGCAGCTTGTTTTAGTTACTTTTCTCTCATGGCTGAGACAAAACACCTGACAGCCAAGGTTAAAGGAGGAGAGGTTTATTTTGCTGCCAGTTTGCAGGGGTTTTGGCCCATAAAGGCCAACTTTACCTCAGGGTGGCACATGCAGAAGGGCAACCATTCCTTTGCAGTAGAAGATACCAAAAGAGACCAGACAGAAGGGGCAAGCAAGCCTCTTTCTGCCCCTCACACTGTGCGGGCTGCCTGCCCTAGGGTGGGAATAGCGCTCACACCCTTCATCCCAGAGTTAGACCGTGAGCCAGTCTCAAACTCTAGGTTCAGCCACCTCTGAGAAGCCCATCCCTGCATGACCACATGAGGCTTTGGGGGGACATCCAGACCCAAACCATAACATCACACCACCCTGGGTAGCATTTCCCCATCAATTCAGATATGTTCATTGTGTGACAATCAATAAGAGGCTCTGATTGCATAAAACGTCCAGCTTTCAAGAAAATGTAGTTTTTGATATAAAACTACAGTTTAAAAACAGCAAATTAGGGACATTATCAAGTTTAACAAGACTTATGCATAATAAGAAGACTGAAGTTTAATCTTTAATTTCAAATTGACAAGGTGAGTGGATGTTAAGTACAAAACCTCTTTTAAAATACCTCCTTCTGATCATCTAGCCAGCATACATCAGAGCCAGGCCCTTAGCTAAATATCTACTTTGATTCAAAATACACTGAAAGAGTTTTCTAATATTAATTCGCTATCATGAAACACTTATGCAGTAGAGATTAGTTTTTCTTGTTAAAATCTCAAATCAGAACTCATGCATGCCATTTGTCTACCTGGTGCCCACTATCCAGGAAATAAACAATCTGGAATCATAAGAGTAAGAACTTTCCGCTCTCACCTTCTCTGTCTATGTCTGTCTCTCTGTCTGTCTGTCTCAGCTCTCTTTGTCCTTCTCTCTGTCTCCTTCTCCCCTCTCTCTCCTCTTTCTCTCCTCTCTCTCTGTCTCTCTGTCTGTCTGTCTCTCCTTTCTCTGTGGAAATAAACAATCTGGAATCTTAAGAGTAAAAACTCTCTCTTTTATTTCTTTTTATCTTTGTTTATTTCTTCTTTTTTCTACTTTACTTTTTGTGCAGTCAATGATATTATCATAGATCCTATTGGCCAAAATACTAATTGTCTTTTTAAACCAGGCCCCTCATGTCCAGATTAAGCATACCCTTGCTGTTGTTTTATATAATACATTAACAAACTGAAATGCAATCCAACCTTCCAAATAGCAATGCATTATATGAACAGTAGAGGTCTATCTGAGGAGGAGCATTCGGGCCACGGTCTGGAGACCTCACAATTGTACAACAGAGTCGCTACTGAGAATGTCCAAATACTGTTTCACAGACTGTTCAAAAGCATGACTTCATCTGGTAAAACAGTTAAAAGACTGTAAACTCTATTCATCTTCTCCTCAAAGGTCAATGGCATATTGTTTCACTACAACATTTTAAAGTTGGGATATTTAAGTGTTAATCTTCTGGGAAAATTTATTTATGGAGAATAATTTGTGCACCAAGGGTTCTTGTAGAAAAGATGTTTCTGTGAAGTCTCATTAAAGAAGTGGGAGGGTGTGTTTCTCATCAGACTATCTTCTGATGCAGAGCGCACATATGTCTTTCCAGAAGGGAAAGATCATTCAACAAGGTCACAAAACCAAAGGTGGAAGCCAAGATTGCAAGAGCATTAGACGACGGGAACGCTGCGCATGGAGCACTAACCCAGCGCATAGGGGCACTCAGATTAATGAATTCAAATCGAAAGGAAAAATCATTCAAATTTAGCTGAAATGATCATTTTCTCCCTCTGCCTATTAAAACAATGTCTGCTAGACTCAGTCTGGTTTCTGACTCTTTAAACACGAAATGCCCAGTCAAATTCCAAAGGCATTTTATGTTCTATAATAGAAAAAATGTGATGGAGTAGAACAGAAAAAGAAAAAAAAAAGCGGTTAATTCTATGTGGTATGGTGGATTAAAAACGTTGCTTTGAATAATCACTAAGTTAATACTGTCGTCAGGGACAGTGGATGCAAAGAGAAAAATGTACTGGATAGGCCTACAATGCATGCTTAATAAAGATAGCTGAATGAATGTGCAAGCGTATGCAAGAGGGGACGGATCGTGTCAGTAAGCTCAAGGACATATAAGACACTCTGAAACATTAATAAGCTATTAGCTAATTCACTATGGCTCAATCACAGACTATACAACAAGGCACAATGGAAGTTAAAGATTGTGATGCAGGCAGGGTGGAATCATAGAGCATTTCTTCTGAATTATAATCAACCCCAAAGACAATGAACAATGGAAGTTATTTAAAAGTCTTAACATAAGAATGCTGCAGTCTCTTTTTGAAATCCCAATTGCAGCAATTTATAAGGAAGCAATAAATGAAATTGATTTGAAATGTTTAAATTATCCAATAATCAAATTGATAAAAAATTCTCTGTACATTCTCTAGAAGAGTCTGGTATTTGCATAATTTACAACTAATTGGATTCAAGAGTGATGAAATTGGGGAACTCTCATGCAAACGAGGAAAATAGAGAAGGCAGACCAGGGTTTTGTATTAGTAACAATATGCATCACTGTCTGATTTCCAGCTCATACACAGAAGTCTCGATGTAGCAGTAGAGAAGTTGAAAGACCAACTTAATACAAGGTTTGCGCTTGAAAAAGCAAAAGGAAAGGAGGATCAATATGTTGATGGTGTCAAAGAAAAAACTGCACCAGACAAATCTAAGCGGGCACGGAGGATTTCACTTAATGCTGTTGCAATAAAGACCAGAGCTCAGTTTATACTTCACTCTACAAAGGTGAATCCTAGGCCAACATTTGTAATTGACTGTACCTAAAGGAAAAGTACATTTCCTCACTCTTCATGACAAAAGATAGATTTAACGCCTGGAACCAAACACCCACCACAGTTGGGTTGCTGCTGTTCTAGGAAGAATGGGAGTCAGAAAGACCATCGTCCTTGAGAACCACCTTACAGATGAGGCCCAGGTCCTTGAGAAATGATACTGCTGCTCTGCAAAAGCAACAGGAAGGCTTATGAAAGGTTTGTATCTCAAAGGAGCATACAAACAACTTGCAATTTCAAATTTTCTTAGGTAAATGATTTAAGACTAGGAAGTTCAGGGCCCTTGAGTCAGGAAGAAACAACTATAAACTTTAATCAAACAGAGTGGAATGTCAAGGTTTTCTTAATGGATGAGGAGGTCGTGACTACACTGATACACAACGGAAGGCAAACTTACATGGAACCTGAGGAAACCGTAGCAGAGATGGTCTATTGGAAGGTGATAGCCCTGGGTATTTTAAGCTGGGTGTGGGGCTCCACACTTGGAATCTCAGCACTCAGAAGCTGAGGCTAGAGGATCAACTGAAAGTTCAAGACCAGCTTGGGATATTTAGCAATTTAACCAGACCTTGTCTCAAAATAAAAACAGAAAGGACTGGGGCGGGCAGTGGCTCAGTGTGACGCCTCTGGTTTTGACCCCTACATCACTAAAAGGGGGAAGAGAGAAGTTTCATGAGGCTGAGGACAAAATATAGAAGTAGTGAAAAACTGAGACGTGAAGGTACAGAGATCGCAGGGTCTTTTAATACATTTCTATACCTAAATCCAACCCTTTGGGGTGAGAGTATTTCAGCTTGGTCATGAATACGGACTTCATATATGAATGGCAGGCATAAGTAATACGATAAGGAAGGAAAACTGAGGTTAGGTTGGTCTGTCATGAGTAAGAGCCTCTTTTGTGAGATCTCTGAGGTAAGCCTGCATGTGACACTCTCCAGTCACCACATTTTGGAAACGCTGTCACATGACTTCTCTCTTATTTGAACATGCTATTATAATACTTCATTTAAAAGTGTAGCTTGAAATTTGGCATACATTAAATGTCTTGGACAGTTATGATTTGGTGTATTTGCGACTGCTATTATTTTTTCCTTTCCTTTCCTTTTTTTTTGCTTCATTCATTTTAGGTTTTGACTTTTTTTCCTCGTCTTACAGAAGAGGTTTCTAACTTCTTCCAGTACCTTTCTCAGCTTTTCTAGATGGGATATTTTAATCTGAGAAATAACATAGTTGGGCTGGTTGAATTTTAAAGAAACAGAATAATATTCATCACCACTGGAGAGTTGAATAGGAGTGGAGGAAGTAGCAAGGAGACTTATATTTTACTGTAAATAATCCTATATTATTTGAATTTATTACAGTGAATCTGTGATTCCTTTGGAATTTAAAAAAGGTTACCTTTAAAATTGTATACACATTAATTCTCTTTTAAGAAAGCACATGAGGGCCTTCCCTTGACAAAAACTAGTAGTATTGTACTAGCTTCATGGCTTCTGTTCTGATTGCCATGGGGTCTTCTGTGTGTACTTTTCAGGTTATCAGTGCCCCCTCACTGTTTGTGAGTACCAAGTTTTTGAGTTTGGGATACACAGAGCATTACTGTATGCATATATCTTCTCATTTTAGAACATAAGAATGGTGAGACAAATCCTGCTTCTATTATTTGGCAATGAAGTAGTTAAAAACCCCTCTCCTGCTGATGTCAGTGGTTTAATGTTATTCGCTCTTGAAAATGGCTTTCTCTTGCCATCACCAGAGAGTACTCCGCTCCTCTCATATTATGCAGCACAAAACCTCAGTCAGAAATAGGGAAAATATCAATTATTAATTAGCCATAAATTATTCCTAATCTACACACAACACTTAATCCCTAGTTCACAGAAATGCAAATTGTGCTTCAAAAACAATATGTTAACAAGTAATTTGTCTGGAAAAGACAGAAGACCAAGTTCAATATAAAATATAGAACAAATACTTCATGCTCATTTCAAGGAATATGCTGAGAGAAGGTTAGCCAGGCTCTGAGAAAATAGAAACCAATGCAAACAGAGTGAACACAAAGTGAACTGGACTTTTGGTGCATACAAAACAGCTAGCTAGTGTGTGCATTGTAGTTATTTTTCAATTTTTGAAGAAAGATAATAATTAACTCAAAAATTATACTTATGTTTTCTTAACTATCAGTACTAAAAACGATAAATGAAGAACAAAGGAAGTGATGGTGATTTTAGATGCCAATTTTTCTTTGCTCTAAAAGGAATGAGGCAGAATGGAAGAAAAAAAAAAAGTAGAAACAGGATACTCCGTTTTTTGTCTCCTTTATGACCATAAACTCTGGGTCAGATCTTTGGTTAAGCTCTTTGTGTAGGAATGCCAATCATTTAGACAAATTAGCAAAGCAAACTACCCCACTTCAGGACAAGAATAACTGAAGTCACTGTCGGGGTTTCCAGAGATGCTCAACTGCATTCACAACAGCCAGCGCCAGGCTGTCCTAGAAGTCTCCAAATCTGCAGTCCCCTTGGTACCAGGAAAGGCAGAGCCTTGAAGACCATCTGCATGATGCAATCGCCTCCTGCAAGCAGGAGCAATCACCCCTGAGGGGAGCCAAGGTAGCACTGCTCCCAGGCAAGGACAGTCCTTTGCTGGGATCAAACTGTCCTCAAGACAATAAGGATTGTGGCAAAGCTATGGAAACCAGAACTGTGATGAATGACCAACAGGACCCCGGCCCTGCTCAGCTAATCCTTAAAAGCTGGTCCCCTGCTTTTGTGAGTGGACCAGTCTGAACTTCTCTTGCAAGAATGTACCTGTTTCAGTTACTCAACCTGGTACCTTTTTCTTTGTCTCCCTTATTAATTCTGCTTAGTAAACCTATCTGTGAATCTCACTGATAGATTCTGAAATTCTTTTTCCATGCCAGGAGTCAAGGACTCAGCACACCAAGTTGTGGCCCCTATTTCCCCTTTGGGGGACCTCCTCAGACCTTGCCCAGTGATAGGAACATTTAAAGTAAGACCTTAAGTTCATTACAAAAACTAGACAAGCCTATAGACTGTAAACATTATAAGCAATTGAGTTTGATAAGTAAGTCCTAGACTTAAGGTGGCACACAGAACCATTTGGTCTGTACCATGCAGCTTGAATGTCCTTTCCCATCAAGTTAACTTCAGCAGGCTTCATGGCAATAGTGATTGTTTGATGCTTTTCTGAATTTCCATGTTCCTTCTTTGACCTCCACCTAAAGATATAAAACATCTCCACATGAACCCTCTTGAAATAACAGTTATCAGAAAGTTCCATAGTTAATTTAAACATGTTATTGTTAAAGTGCTTAAAAGGCAGCTTTAAAAAACAAAAAACAAATGGTCCGGGGCTGGGGATATAGCTCAGTGGAATAAGCGCTTGCCTAGCAAGCGCAGGGTCCTGAGTTCGATCCCCAGTACCACAAAAAAAAAAAAAAAAGGCAGCTCTTACTAGATTTTATCACTCACAGTTGCTTATCCCAGGCGATACCTTTAAGGATATGAATCAGAATAATGCCCCATTTTCTACTTTGTCCAAACACATCTTTATGAGATTCTTCTGGAAAAGTAGAATGGCTCTTGGTCTGTGCATCCTGAAAACTACGCATCTGCAGGGCAAGGGGATGTCCCCTCACCTTAGTCCCTTGTGTCTCTCCTTTTCTCAGAAATGAGACTCATTCTGATGGAACGGATTTCATGATGCTTGTTTTTGCCCGTCCTGCCCTGCGGGATCATCCTCCCCAACACCCGTCTGAGAGCAGCAGAGCAGGCTCACCATCCGCTCTTCTTCACTGGACTGAGTCCTTCGTTTTGCTTCTCTCTCTGCGTGCTTATTTCCCTGTGGCACCTCTGCCGTGCAGTGTGATGAGCCCTGCAGTCTAGCTGCCCTGCTCTTTTCCCGTTTAGTTCTTTTATCTATTTCCTTCACGGAATGAGTTAGGAGTTATGTTAGTGTTCACTCAAATCAGCCCGCTCTACTCTATTTTCAACTTCCTGTTGCAATATATATTTATATGTATTTCCAGCCTGGCTTATCTATCTGCAGTGATCTTAGAAAAAAGGAATCTAACAGTAAGTTTGGATAAAGGAACACAGAATATTTAGCCTTGAATATCTCTCTAGCATACTTAACAGACTTCACTAAAGTCCATGGCTTTCACATTATTAATAGTAAATTGTGCTTCTCGTTTCTGTTTATTACTGTTATTGTTTTTTTCTGTGCACAGCTTCCTCTGGGGACCTCACACAGTGAAACTGTGATTAATAGAAGGTAAATAGGACACTCTTGGGCCTCTGGGCCGAAATCCTGCCTAATGCTATCAAAACCCACTATTACTTCTAATATAGCACACTATCTGCTGCTCAGCATTCCAAAGCACTTGCATATGTTAAAATATCTCGGAAGACTTACAGAAGAAAAGATCCCTAATTATGAAACCTGTGTTCTGAAGCATATAATCACGGAATAGTTTTAAAGTAACTTCAATGCTACTATGAATTTCTCATAGAAATGGTATTTTAGAGACATTATTTGGGAACTTTTGCTAAAGAATGAAGTTTAAAGTGTAAGCCACAAATTACTTATGTAATCCAAAGTATGAATTTTTCCTACATTTTTCTAAAGCTGCCTAATTTCCCACCTCACTCTACATGTGTAGAATTTTCTTAAGCTAGTGTCACTAGAAATAAAAACTTCACCCAACCAGAATATTACTCAAATTGTTACTACCTTAATAATTTACTTTACTTCAAGCTTTGCATATATGTGTCCAGAAATCTTTTACAATAATAATTAGATTTTGAGGAAATGAAATCACTAAATAATTCTTTAAAGATTACTTATATACCTTTTATTTCTTGTTAAACATCTAATATTGCACCACAGACAAAAATCTATAGAAATATAATTATCTAAATGCCTCAACAGCAGTTCCTACACAGAACATAAATTCTAAAAGAAATTTAATTTTGTAGAATATTATTATGTCACAATATTTTTATATCTGATTATTCCTATGTCTCTCTTAAAATCAGAACAAAAAGTCTTTCAGGAATTATCTGAATTTAAATTAACCAAAAGGCATATCATATAAACAGCACAAGTTGATGATTTCACACCGAAGTTTAATCTCTGTAATGTCAAAAATCTCAACTGGGATGACATTTTTCTGAGTCAGTTTTCTCTAAGATATATATCTGTATCACAAACTTGTCATATCAGTGAAATTCTAATGTCATTTTAGAAACATTCAATGACAACACGGAATTTAATATAGATTTCTTCCTGTTTATTTTTCTAAGAAGATAATAAATGAAATGTTTCTAATGTGAAGTTTATTTTAGAATATCTGATGGTCTTTTAGTCAGGGATGAACTAGATGAATTAGTTATGCTTTAATCTAAAGAAAATTTTCGTAGTACTGTATAACTTTCATTAACACAGTTGAATAATTAGTAATGAACAGTATCACACCTGGCAGGCAGCACTTGCATAAAGTCAAAGTGAATCCTGTAGCCAACAGTTTATCTTCCTTTTTTGATAAACGACAAATAAATCCAAGTACCTTAGCGTCTTGAGTTTGGAAAGGCTGTTTAACTCTAGTGAGTATCTAATTATGATGCGTCTCTATGAGAAACTCAGGATTCCAGGACTCAGGCCTAACACCTTTGGAATATACTTAAGGAGCCATATTCTGTTCAAGGTGCTAATTTCTTTGTTTTTATCTTTGTGAATAGTGCTATAATCAATGTGAAAGTGCAGATGTCTCTTTAAAATATTGATTTCATTTCCTTTGAATATAGTATACCAAGTAGTGCGCTTCCTGCAGCCCACAGTAGTCCCACTTCGTATTTTCTGAAGACCCGTCGTCCTGTTTTCACACTGGCTGTAGCTTCAGCTTCCCCCAGCGGTACACCAGAGCTCCCCTTCCTCCATGCGGGAAGGTCTGTCATCTGCAGCAGCATCTGCAGACCGGCAGGCCTTATGTTAACTTGATCAATTGGACACAGAAAGACAAAACTGCACTCTTTCACTTACATGTGGAAGCTGAGAAAGTTGATCTGAGAGAAGTAAAAAGTAAAATAATAGAACAGGAAGAAAAATAACTGTGGTTGCCTACAATTAAGTGAATATTTTAAATAGCTAGCAGGGCTGATTTTGAATATCCTCAGGACAAAGAAATGATAAGACCCTGAAGTGTAACTACATATATAATGTCAGTCACCCTGGTCTTATCATTACATATCAGACACATGTACTGAAATTTCACATTTTACCATATATACATATTTTTTTCTACATTTAAAAGTAAAAATGCACTTAAAAGAAAGTTAAATATTGCATGTTTTATATGGAAACCTAACATAGAAATGAATAAATAAGTCATTAAAATACAGGGAATAATACAGGAAACTAGAAGATAGACTCTCAGAAGTGGGGAGGGATCTCTGCAGAGCACAGAGAAGGTCAGGAAGTAGAGTGGAAGTGAGCAACATATGCTACGTGCATGTACCAAGCCCCCAAAATGCACACCATTGTTCTGTATCACAAATATGAAGTAATAAAAAATATAAAAATACTAACTGCCTAGATTTGTTAGGATTTCTGATTATTAGTGGCTATGTAATGGTTTGGATTAGGAATTATGCTTTTCTTGTATAGTGTATCTAACATGCACTATTTCATGATATATAATGATATAAAGATATAAATAGAGATACTGGAATAAAATAAGCAAGAAATTTTAAAAGATGTTCAGTTTCTAAAATAAGAAAATCTTGGAACTTCATAGTTACAAGTTCTTTGGGAGATATAAATTTCTTCTCTCAAGAAACAGTTTAGGACTTTTTTTTCATACCAGGAATCAAGCTCAGGATGTTACGCTTGCCAGGTGAGTGCTGTCCCACTGAGCTGGATGCTCAGAAATTGTTTCTTTCAAGAAACAATTTAAATTAACCCTTTTTACTTATAACATTCAGATAATTTCAATAGAAACTGAGTTTAAAATCTGATAGTAGAATTCACATTGATGACTACTTATCTAACTTCAGTTAGCATCTCTAAGAGTCTGCTAATCCATCTCAGATTAGCAGATTCTAGAAATATCGTTGAGCCTGACTCCCCAAATATCCTTCCCAAGAAAAACCTACCCCTCTGCCAAATAGCTTTCCAAAAATTAAGTTTGTCTTAGTCAGTTTGAGTTGCCATAACAAAATATCAGAAACCAGGTTGCTTCAGTAGCAGAAATTTATTTTCTGGAGTCCAGGAAGTCTAGGACCATGGTGCTGGCTGATTCAGTTCCTTGTAAAGGCTCTCTCTTCTTGGGTTTCAGATGTATGGCACCTCAAGGGTATAACTCAGTGGTGGAGCATTTAACTACAGATGTATGGCACCTCACAACATCCATGCTTAGCCTTTTGTCAGTCAATGTGTGCCTCAGGGAGATGAAAACCTCTTATCCTCATCCAGAAGGCCCCTAATCCTATTATAAAGGCCCAACCACTGTACAACCTCACCTAACACTATTTCTCAAAGTCCTCATTTCCAAATAGTGCTGCATTGGGGGTTAGGGCGTCAACATACAAATTTGGAGGCAAGCGATACTAACCTTCAATCCATAACATCTTGGAGTGAATGTTAAATTCTTGCAAAGCTAAATGACTTGAATACAATGAAATCAATGCATAAATCAATTTCTAGATGCAAAGTAAGAATAAACAAGCATTCCATAGAATATTGAATTATAGACCTAAAGCCCAGGTTTCTCCAGACTCACCTAATATGCTAAATACTCCTAGATTAGATATGCAAGGAACATGGACTAGTTGGTGAGTGGAAAGCTGTGAATCTTCAGAAAAGATCTTTGAAAAGATTATTTTTCATGACACTTTTCAAAGGAAGGCAAAGTCTCTGTGTTACATGCAGCTGTCTTTCTCTGAACCCTGTGATCTATGAGGGACTCACAGAAAGCATGGCTGTGACAAAGACGCCATTCCCTGCAGGACAGCTCGTGCTGTTTCATGACAGAATCCTGCGTACTACCGAGTATCTACTGCTCTGCCCTACACTCATTTTCCAACTCCTGTTCTCATGCTTCCCAGGAAATACTCCCTAATTCAAGCTTTTCTTTCAAAGTTCTATGGGTTCATCCCTTGTCTAGATCCTCCACTCAGCCCTGGCTATATACTTAGAATCACCAGATAACATGTGTGTTAAAGATCCCCACTCAGTAAAGGAGACAAGACTTTGTAACCCTAGCAACATATAGCACACAGCTTTTAAAAGGTAGTAGATACACAATAAATTTGATTTATATCTCTGTCATTTACAGTAAGGAACTAGAGTAATTTGATAGGATTACTCTAGTTCCTTACTGTAAATGTTCTTCAACTTTTTGATCAAAATTTGCATTATTATTCCAGAATACTTATATCAAATATTTGCACTCTGACTTGCACAAAACATGCAAATGTTTCATACTTTTTTCTGACTATAAACGTATCGTTAAATCAAATTTAACTGCAATATTACACTAAAAGAAGACCTGACATTAGGTCTTTACTGAACACATCAACCAGGCTCTTTGCCTCTTCTATTTTGTCCAGTTTCCCCAGTGCAACTGCCAGCGCAATGATGAATGTAGGAATGGAAAGAATGCAGTACTGCACATGACTGATTGCCTGGGAAAAGGAGAACCCTGCAGAAAACCCCAAGCTAGGAGCTTATTTTATATCATTCCCTGTTGCTGCTCACTCGTGAATGCCACTGTGATTCATTTTCAACACTTTGAAATCTCTTGGTATTTGTAACATGCTTGGAACCAGATATAAATTGATTACTCAGCCATACTTTCTTTTCAGTTGACATCTTTTATTAACATTTAGCAACATTCTTAATATTGGTTAGAGATAACCTTATTTCTGTTCAGGAAAGTAGAAAAGATCATTGTACTACAGATTATATAATTTAGGACAGCATCCTGTAATTTCTGCAGTTTCAGGCAGCAGCTCTTTCCCTTGCATGTGAGCACATGCTTCAACAGAAGTTGTAAAACGACTATGTCTTTTGAACTGAATTATTTTAGAATTTTTTTGAATGAACATATGGACACTAGAAAGTATAATACAGTTTAGAAGTGTAAGTTTTTGTAAGCACCAGGTGATAAGCTATAAAAGGGGTACAGCTGGTCCTATTTATTTTTTTTTATTTAAAAAAAATAAAAGCACAAAAACATATTAACAAACAGACACAAATTAGCATAAGAAATAGTACAATCAAAGCTGATTTACAGACAAGGTGACATGGACTCAACAATGGTTGTTGCTTTACCTATTGATATCTTCAAAGTGTATATACATGAACACAGATACAGACATACGAAATTGGTCAAACAATCATCTCAACAACAGAAAAACACAAAAAACAGAAAACAAAAGACAAAATAAAATAAAATAAAGACCAACAATAGTTGCTGCTTTGCATATCGATATCTTCGAAGTGTGTGTTCAGGATAACACATACAGACATACAAGATTGATTGAATAACCCGTCATCAATTATTCCTTAGTATTAAGTGATATAATACAATAGTAGAACCATGTTAGCCCTCCTGCATATATGTATATTCATATATACATACACACATTTTTGCTTCTTTCTTTTCTCCTTTCCCTCGTCCCATCTGTTCTTCGCTTTTGAACAGATTTCCTTCATGTCTCTTAGTTTATATTCCCACCCGTAGGTTCTTAAACCAGTGACACAATACGTTGCCTGCTCATGTACCGCTGATTTATTTCACTTATGAGTATAGTTTCCAATTTTGACCATTTGCCTACAAAGTCCACAAAACTGTCTTTCTTTATAGCTGAATAATATTCCATTATATAAAAATGCCACAGTTTTTTAATCCAGTCTTCTGTGGATGGACACTTGGGTTGCTTCCACATTTTAGCTATTACAAATTGCGCTGCTATAAACATGGGTGTACATATATCAGAGTGATATGATGTTTTCAGATCTTCTGGGAAAATACCCAGAAGGGGAATAGCTGGTTGGAATGGAACCTCTAGACCTAGTTTGCTGAGAAATCTCCAAACGGCTCTCCACAGTGGTTGCACCAGTCTGCATTCCCAAGCTGGTCCTATTTAAACAATTAGTTCTTAATACATAAACTTATGTATCTTTTGAGAAGCATTCTTAAGAGGATATTGTCACTCAGTATAGTCAGTTAATAACTAAAACAAGAAAACAAAACACCTTCTCATTCAAGTATAATGGAGTCCACTAAATAATAACACTAGATATGAATTTGTATCTCTTGACCAAATGAGAAAATATTCACTGTTTTTGGTTTTGCCAAATTGTCCCATATGAAATCAATCATTCATAGCTGTGCTCCACTTATGCTTAGGTGAAAGTTTTAAGTAGTTTTGGATTCAAAGGTCAATTTGTTTGAACCAGAATTCCTTGATTTTTGCTTTCCAAATTTTAAGACAGCTTATAATTTTTGCCTAAGCAACAGCTTTGGCAGGAATCAAGCAATTTGTAAAATGATATTTTATAGGTGAGTTTTGTTTCAAGGATGAATTATGTAGGTGAAGAATTAGCTTAACAGGACCCATAAAGCATTGGTGGTAGCATTTTATTTTATTCTAGCTTAAATCATTAAATATGTTTTATTCCAATAATCTCTTTTTTGTTGTTTTTTTGTTTTTTTGGGTTTTTTTGGTGGTGCTGGGGATCGAACTCAGGACCCTGCGCTTGCTAGGCAGGCGCTTATTACACTGAGCTATATCCCCAGCCCCTCCAATAATCTCATTTAATTTCTCTTCAACAATTCAAATTTTTAGCCTAATTAGATTCATCATGAACCTGTAGCATGTTTTACTATAGTTATGACTTATTTAGCAGAGAAAATATTGTCTCAGAGTTCTTAACAGGTTCTCATTAAATCTAGAAATGATCTCATCAGTACTTTAGACAGTATAGTAATACTTCTTTGTGTTTCTTAGACAAAATAAACATTTTGTCTTTGATATACCTTATTTATAAGTATCAAGTTCCAGTAAGTAATAACCACATTGGTAGTGAAACTTCACCAAACTCTAGGAAAGTTATTTAAATTCTCAAGGCCTTAGTTTTCAAATCTGTAAAATAGAAGGCTAGTATCTATTGCATTTAGACTTATAAGATCTAAACATTTGTAAATTTTATAGCATAATTTCTACTAAGGACTAGCAAGTCATTAAATAGGTTATTGTTTGCTTAACACAACAATTTACATATTCCAACTTTACACAGTAACTTTCCCCTTTAAGTGGGTCAAACCTCATTGCTTGCTCTGGGCTGGGGGCTGATGCCATTGCTCATTAAAGAGACTGCTGGGGTGTTGGAGTGGCAGAGGGACTGGCCAGAAGCTCCTGAAATCTCTCACTCCAACCTCTGCTGGCAATTGATTTTAATTATCTTTCCTAGATTGTCTCAATATCTGAGAATTTTCTCTCTCACTTAATTTTATACTGTGCTCATTAGAGTCTCCTTCCTCCATCTTCCCCTTAAATGATTATCTATCAAGAGCCCAAAACTGTGTCATATCTTCACTTAATCTCTGTCGATAATAAAAAGGAATTATAATGAACATGAGAATGCATTGTATAATACCACATGCTGCTCTCCATGCAGCTTTCAGTGGTCCCAGGGGAAAATGGCAATGGATTTAGAAAATAAGACAAGAGACGAAGCTGAGGTCAGGTGGAGGCCTTTCCAGATGGCAGAAGAGGACCTGAACAACAGTAGGGCATTTATTTATACTTTTGACAAAGTTAGTGTCACAAGACTCAAGGTTGCCTAGCAACTAATGACTGGAATTGTCTCAGGCAAGATGTTTTTCTCAGGACCTAAGTATTTCTAACTTTAGCCACTCCCTGCACCACATGAAGGAGATACAGAATGAAAATACATAGAGGTATGAATGCTTACCAGAGTAAAAGAGGTGGACAAAGTGATGCATTGTTATTCAACAGACACACAGTTTTTTTTTTTTTATGTATCATGATTAAGGTCTAGAGATCTGCTGTACAGTAGTCTGCTTATAGTTCACAATATTGTATACTTGTATTTTTTATAAGGTAGTTCACACGCTAATTGTTCTTACCACGTAAAAGTCATCAGCATAGAGCAAAAAATAAAAGTAAACTTTGCTTTCAAAATAAATGCCAAGTATAAGCTCTCCTAGAGATGCGTCACACACCCACATTATAGAGAATTTCTTTGTTTTGTATCTTCATAGGAACTGGCTTGCTACCATGTACGTGTAGCTTTGTCCTTCTCCAGTTACTTTTTCCTTCTCTTTCATAGGGCTTTCAAACCTGTTTCTTCTAAAAACCGCTATGATGCAAATTTCAGCTTTTCATCCTTCAGTGCAGAAAGGCTCTTCTCATTCATGCCCTATCCTTTTCTGCGTTTTCTACTTTCGTTTTCTGGACTATGTCACAACTGTTTGCCAACTGGTTGTGAACTAATGTTTGAAAAGAAGAATATATATCCCTATAAATAATATAGAAAAAAATCATGGTAAATGTCAAGTGAGAAAAGCAAGTTGGAGGTACTCCATCACAAACTACCGTGTGTCTATGAAAGGAAAATATTTATATCCATCTGATATTTTATAAGTAATGGAAGGTAAATAAGAGATTTTAAAAACTGTTTATATTGTGTTCATATAAGAAAGAGGTTGTGGAGTGAACCAGTAATCTGAATAGACATTCTCTAGAAGATATACTGTGGCTAATGTGCACACAAAGAAATGCTCGGCATCATTACGAGTTGCAAACACAAAGCATAATAATATAAAGTTTTCTAATTATTAACATTTCTATAGTAAATAAGCAGATAATTACAAGCAAGGGAGTGATGTAGGGGAATAACATCCCTATACCATTGGTGGAAATGAAAAATATGCAACCATTTTTCAAAATGCTTTGATAGGTCTTTCAAAAATTTAAACCTTGGGCTTACGGTTACCACATAGTCCAACAATTCCATTACTAGGTATTTATCCAAGAGAAATTAAAACACGTGTCTAGGTAAAAATTTAGACATAAGTGTTCATAGCATTTTTCATAAAAGACTAGAAGTAACCCAAATGTCTATCAATTGATAATTAAAAAAGTAAAATGTGGAACAACCATACAGTGAAAATGATTGCATTATAAACATTGGAGTATTAAACTATGCTATAATATAGATGCTCTTCTAAAACATTATGCTAAAGAAAGAAGGTCATATATTTTTATGATTCTGTTTAGATTAAATGTCCAGCATAGACAAATTTACAAAGATAGAAAGTATCTTTGTTATCAGGTTGTAGCTGGGAAAAGTTGGATGAAATGGAGGTAGATGATAATAGTGGATCAGCAGGGAATAAAACCTATACTTCTTTTTATAATTTACCATGTTTCATAGATTAACATTAGATTCATACACATTTTATATATTTATGACATAAAATGAAAAATTTGAACACAAAATGTTTCTAAAATGAGACATAAAACCTAGTTGTATATTTACTTATGGGCACCATACCAACAGCCTTAAACGGTACTGACTTGACAAATATCTATAGTGCATAATACATAAATAAAATAATGTAGAAAAAATTTCAACTGTTTTCAAGCACAGCATGTATCTCTACTGTTACCAGGCTCAGAGAATTGTATCTGTATTTTTATTTGAAAGGAACTAAATTAACTTTTGTTATTGAGAATTAATAATTTGGACATAAAAGATAGGAGGTAAAATTTTAAGACATGGAAAAGTAAAACTTGTATTACTGAATAAAAAGTATTAATATAAATTCTGGATTTATTTTGTTTTGAAACTTTAGTTTAAAAAGTGGACATTTAGTGGACAGAATCCTAGCAAGTTCACACTTCTGCTGTGTATACTTTGGTGTAATCCTTTCCTCTTTATTGTGAATAAGATCTGTTATTTCTTTCTCTTCAATAAAATATAGCAAAGATGATTGACTGCTATTGCTTTGGTTAGATGGTTATATGGAAAAGTTCTATGGTCACTGGAATGATTGTGTTATCTTGTAGAAAACTCCATCTAAATAGATTGAGAGACTATTTTACAAGAAACTGTAGCATTCTTTTAAACACAAAAGTAGTAAACATATAAAACAAACAGCAAAAAGTAGTTCTGAGGAGTTTAATTATAGAGTTGAAAAATAATAATTCCACCAACAACATGACTAACTGTAGAAGTCTGTTTCTCACTGCTGGAGATTTTATATGACAATATACCGCGATTGACACCCCAGGAGTCAAGTGAGACTCTGAGAAGAGGGTCCAGCTAAACTGTGTTTGAATTTCTCACCCACTGAAAATTTAATAAATATATTTTCTTTTAAGCTGCTAAGTGTCTGAAAATTCATTATCTGCGATAGAAAACTAATATATTTTAGTATTTTAAGAATCTTACAGTGACCAACTTGATAGTAATGAGATCCTTGACATCCAAACTTTAGACTCTCAATTTTTCCCAATAGTAAACTGCTCTTCCTTAGAAAAATGATTATGTTTAGCACATATAATTACATAAGCATAATCAGTCAAACCTGAGAAGACTTTCTACTTAGTCTTAGGTCCATATTTTGAAAAAGTTGAATATAATGAGAAGAAAAGTGGACAATTTAAAAAAACAAAGAAGAGAGATTATAACATTTATTTAAAGTGATACATGTATGCATTCAACAATAGATTAGACACTGCAGAAGAAAGGATCAATAAACTTTAAAACACATAGTAGAATACAGTCACATAAGAAAAGGAGGACTGAAGACTGAAAACAGCAAACATGCCCTTAGTTACATATTCACCCATATTAAATAGTCCAACGTACATGTAGTTGGACTCCTCTGAATAGAGACATAAACATGGTTTTTAAGAAATGACTGTTAAACATTTTCCATATTTGATGAGAAAAATAAACCCACAGATGTGAGGAGCTCATTAAACATCGCAAAGCATGTAACAAACAAATTGCATTGAGAAATATAAAATACTGAAACAAGTAAAAAAAAAAGACTCTTTGAAGTAGCCAAAGAAATAAAACATATTGCATATGGAAGGGCAAACTTAAAATTATTGAAGACTGCTTTTCTAACATTATGCAAGCTGAAAGACAATGGAATGACATTGTTTATGTGCTAAGAAAAACCCTGCAATAGACTACCATATTAAATGAATATTTCCTTCAGAAATGAAGGCAGAGGGGGGCTTTTAGGAACAAACAGAATCTTAAATAATTTATCATTAGAAAACTTACATTATAATAAACTAATGGAATTTATTCAAATTAAAATATCAATTGTTTGCATCCAAAGAAATGGAAAATAATAGAACAATATATGTGAAGTTTATGTTGTTTAAACTGTTAAATTTGTGATAATCTTTAGTTCTGAAGGAATAGGAAATAAACAGACTTACTTTAAAATCCTTCAAGTGGTAATCAACTCAGTAGCAAAGAGCAACCTAGCACCTAAAGTTTAGACTTAATTTCTAACTAAAACAATCTAACATTTATTTTTTTATAAAAAGACATTTTGAATTCAACAGAGGTAAAAGCACACACAGACACACACACATATTTTAAACTTTAATGGTAAGTGATAGTTTAAAGGAAAATTATTGACAATATGTTATGTTAAGGGTTACAACTAAGGTAGTAATAAAATGTATGAAAAATATACTCCAAGAGAGGAGTAGAAATTAGCTTATATGTAAGTTATATATTATTTTAATATAGAAAGCCAAATTTGCATATCCTAGGGCAACATATTCTAGAGTTCCAGAGCAACAATTTAAAAATATTTAAAAAATTGAAGTGGAATTTTAAAAATTAGTTTAAAAAACACAGAGAATATATAAGGAAAATAGAATCCAGAGAAAAGCACAGCAGATATATGAATAATTATATTAACTGTTCAGGTATTTCAATTAAAAAAAAAACTTGTCAAGCTGGAAATATAAAAGACCTAATTAGAAGTATTCTACAAGACAGCCACTAGAGCGTCTGTGCAGGCTGTAATAAATTAGAATGGGAAAGGATGTCTCATGCTAACAATAGACAAAAACCTGGAGTAACTGTACAGACATAAAGCAAAATGTGTATCAGCAAAAGAATTTTTTAAAAAGTATATCAATCTCTCAACAATATGGCACATTTAAATGGATATGCCAACAACAGACTATAATACATGAAGCAACAATGGACAGAGTGGAAAAGTAAACATAATTGGATTTTTTCCTTTGGCATTAAATGAATAAGCAGGAAGAATCGGTGGCAACACAAAAGACTTGACTAACATTATAACCAATGTGACTTATTTGCATTCACTGGAGCAGGCCACTCCACAATAGTAAATAAGCATGCTTGTCAAGTGCTTATGATCCCATCACCAAGACAGACTCCTCACTGAGCAGCAAGGAGTCACAGTAACGTCAAAATTTTGAAATCATAGAAAGCATATGCAGCAGGTATGGTGGCACATGACTATCATTTCAGTATGTGGGAGGCTGAGGTAGGAGGATTGCCAGAAGTTTGAGGCTAGTCTGGGCTATATAATCAGTTCAAGTTCAGCCTAACTGCATAGTGAGACCCGGTCTCAAAAAACAAAAAACAACAACAAAAAAGTATATTCTCTAAACAAAATAGAAGTAAATTAGAAATCAGTTATAGAAAGATTTCTGGAAAATCATCAAGTATTCAAAATGCAAATAAATGTCTAACTTGTGAGTTGAAGAAAAATATTAATGGGAAATTAGGAAGTATTTTGAATAAAATGAACATGAATAAAACAATGCATCAATTATTACTAAATACAAACCAAGCAATAGAGAGAAATTTATCACTTTAAATGCTTGGAAAAAAAGATGCAAATTAATTACCAAAGTTTTATCTTTAGAAACTAGAGAAAAGATAAAGGCAGAAATTAAGTATGAAATAATAAGTCATAATGATAAAAAGAGACTAGTGATTTCCTGGAGCTGCCAGGCATTGTGTGAGGGAGAAATTAAGAAAGAATAAGAAAGAACAACTTTTGGAGGTTGTGTTGTATCTTCAGATATATATACATATATTCAATGTCCTGACTCAGTTTAAAATGCTTACCTCTCATAGTGATTTTAACTTGGAGGAAGAGCCAAAGGTTGCTCAGTGCCAGTTCTTGTGAAGACAATGGGTGAGGAAACAGCATAATGATTTATGAGCTTGTCTTTCTATTAGAAGGCACTCAGTAGCAGTATTCAGCATATTTTTGATCAGATCTGTTAAGGACACTCACGGGGGAAATTTCTATAACTGCTTTAGAAAGAGTCAAAAATGACGGCATACGTGTGTTCCTACTGAGGGGGTGTTTTAGGGCAGTAACGGTAACGCGCCTCCTTCTGTAATCATTTCTTTATTCACTTTATGTTGATCACACGTTGTAGTTCATTTTAACGTAATGTAAGCCACCCTTTATTAAAGTTTATTTTTATAAAATTTTAGGTATTTTAAGTGATTGAAGAATTTAGACATATTTCAATATTTAAAGGGTAAGATTTATAAAAATAATATTCTGCGTACTTTTCAAAGAGAGTCCTTATGGATTAAAATATGACAGAATGGATAACAGAAACCTTGGGATATATTTGATTCACAATAACCTTGGAAATGGGGAAGCAGCTGGAGATGACATGAAATATGATTACAATGAGTTGAAATTGTTTAAAGTTAATGATGAATATATAGCGGTTTGTCATGCTGTTCTCTTTATTTTACAATTATGTGAAAGGTTTCATAAGAAAATTTAAATATATGTCTCATATATATATATATATATATATATATATATATATAAAACCAACCTGAGACATTTTATCATAATTTTTCATCAAGTGTTTAATAGCTGTTTTAACTGTATTTCATAGCTAGTTCATTTATCCATCATTTCACCTAAGCTTTGTTCCTGCTAATACTGTACTGTAGTACCAATAGTTCTTGCCCTGCTTAAGAAGTATTCTTGAGTCAGGATCTTACACAAGCATCAATTACACCTTGGACTAATACATTGGACTTAATCCTAGAATAACAATTCTTAAGCTACATTATCTTAAGAAAAGCAACTAATTTATCTGATCTGCAGATTACTCATTTATAAAATGTGGCAGTACTAACCTCACTGACTTTTTGCAAAGACTGAAGATTACCCATAAAACATCTAGCATAGTATATAAAATAAGTATTAGTTATTATAATCATGCTGTTACTTTGGATCCTAGGAACAGTACTAAAAATTATCTAAATGTGTAAAACAGACTCAGTACAGATATCTTACTTTTCTTCTATATCTAGACTATTGTAATTTAAACTTTTTATTAAGCTTTGATTACTATCAATTGTTGATATATGTTAACAATTGTACCCACTTGTAACAAATTCCAATTAGCATTGGCACTAGCTATATACCAATTATGAACTCTGAAGCTCATTTAGAAAGTATTTATATTTTTAGCACACCTTCTTCCCCTTTAATCTACTCTAAAATAATTCCATTGCTTTCCCAGCTGTTTCAAGACCCTCTCTTTTTTCAGATCCCATACCATCCTTGGGATAGACAGCCACAAAGTCAAAGCAGTGACAATTAGAACTCCATGACTATTCCATTGAAAGTCAATTGAATTTCAATTTCCTTCAATGAGGAAAGCCAGGAGGAACCAATTATTGTTGCCTTAACATTGTGCAATTTTACTTCAGGCACCACTTAGGATCCAAATGAAAACGTTTCGATTCCTGCTTATTACCTTCTTCCTGATAAAACACTACTTTTCCTTGGCTCCTGAAAATAGTGCTACATCAAGGGAAAACTCTATTAAATACATTTCTATCATCATGTTCATATTAACAAGTATTAAAAGAAAAGAAGCTATTCAGGGACCAATATCCCATGTATTGCTCTTTGCTGTTTTTTTTGCCACCCGTTTATGTGGTTTTGCTCTGATTTCCACTTGTCACAACTTAGTCAAGAGCAAGGAACAAAGTCGGTAAAATCCACTTTCTGTTTGGGACATCAATTCCCAATCTGGGAGAAATCTCATCTCCACGCTGAGTTAGCTTGCATCTGCCGTAGCCACAGGATTTCAGGGATGCTATCGGCACAACTCACACATTTCCACTATGGAGCATGGCTTTGGGAGGGAGGGAAAACGCTGCTCCCCTAGCAGCCATTCAGGGCCAGAGACTGTGAAAGCCAGAGCCACCTAACGAGCTGTGAAAACTTCAGCCACCTGAGGAGCTTCGAGGGATAAAGATAGAGCTAGTTGAGGGTATGTGAGCAGGAGGAGTCTCCAGAGGAGCTGCAAATATCATAGCTCGCGTGGTAGGGAAGAGGCAGTGTACTGTGAATGGAGAAACAAAGTCAGCAGGGAACGAAAGACATAAGAAGTGAAAATAAACTCAATCGTGTTAGAAAAATGACTGTACAAGCATGGGATATTAGCCATGTTAAGTCCTTGTGCTCTGGGTCTGTTGTATCGAAAGAAGACAAGTAACATAAGGAGAATGAAAGAAACTTAAGCATCAAACAGATCCAAGGCTTGGCAACTGAGTCAATTTCCAAGCCAGACCCTTGATATTGCAGCTCAACGAGTGAAGAACCTATAAAAAGTACAAGACTCTGTGGTCGCCCAGGCTATAAGGAAACATGCTATAGCTCTTTCCCAGCTCCCCTCTTGTGATAGGGTTGTAACCAGGAGTTTTAATGGATTGTTACTTCTCCTTGTGTTCTGGAAAATACACCCATTTTTCCCAGGACACATCTGGTGCACTGTTTGGCCCCCCAAAGCCCTCTCAAATTCCCTGTTTCTCTTGTCCCAGTTGGACATGAGATTGTCACACAGATACAACTTCATCAGTACATCACTTTTCATGCTAATGTACTCCTCATCCTCAGCTTTTGAGAATGTAGATACAATATCAATTATCCTTGCAAAGCTGTTTCACATCACTAGAGAAGCCTTGAAAATTATATTTTAGTTCCTGTTGTTAACATATCTTGGGGCTACCTTAGGTCTTGGGTGCTGGCTTTCAGCCAAAATGTTGATGGGAAGCAAAGAACAACTTTGAGCACTGTTGGCACCCTCAAGAGACCCAGGGCATTGTTTTCTGCTCTGAAAGTCATTTTCTATGCTTTTTCCCATCCATAATAGACATTAATTGTGAGCATAGCCAGAAAGTACAAATATTGGGGGGGAAAGCATTTACAAAGACTTTCAAAATAGGGTAGAAAGAAGTGAAAATTCTGCCTCTGTGATTACTTCCCTTACATTATGATGGAGGTTAATAATTGCAAATTATAGAATAAATTCAGACTAAATTGCCATTAAGTGTTGGAATTTTACAAAAAGTAAGTCATATGTCTTATTCAAATACAAAATTGCCATGCTACAATATAAAGATTTTATTTAACTCATTAATTAACAAGGGAACTGGTACAATGTTATGACAGTTGAAGGGGAAATATAAGAAACAAAGATAGACTGTCAGAAATAATTAGTTTACAAATAAGATGAAAAACTAGACAACTTTAGTTGTACATAATTCATTTCCATTTCTATGGACAAAATCATTTGTTTTACTGTGAATTCTCTACAATTCCTCAATTATAAAATGAAAGAAAGAGCTGCTTTGAGAAGGTACCCTAGACAGTGCTTAGTTTTCTGCTGGAGACGCTCAGTAATTCTTTTATCTATTTCAAAGTTTCTCATAATCGTTACTGTTTGAATCTGAAATGCCCCCCAGAGGCTCATGTGTTGGGGAAGTGGCTGGAGCAGAGGGTGCTGCCCTTGTCAGTGTGCTCTGCCATCGACGAGTTCTGTCTGTTGGGTGGTGGGGCCGGGTTGTGGTGGGTCCCTGGGCGTGACCTGGAAGGGTGTGCGCCTGTCCTCAGGTCCTCCTTCACGCACTGCTTCCTGGCTGTCATGGACTGAGCAGCTGTCCTCTCCCAGACGCTTCTGCCATACGATTTCTGCCTCGCAGCCCACCAACCATGGACTGTACCCTCTGAAAACTGAGCTAAAGTAAAGCTCTCCTCCTCTAAGTGGTGTCAGGAATTTTATTCCAGGGACAGAAAGAGTGTAATGCAACACTGTTTCCTTTCATTCCAAATGAGATGTTAAAAAATATAAAGACAATCTGCTCCTATCTATATCTGGTTTAGGATGATTGCTTTCAAAACTTCAGATGGCTGCTTAGTACATATTATGTTCATTGTAGGTATCACATCTTTATTTATTTCACATAAAAATTATGAATATCAGTCTACACACACACACACACACACACACACACACACACACACAACCTTGGCTCATGAACTTGATTTTTTCTATAATGTTTGAAAAGATGACCACAGCCACATTTATCACCCAATTCAGAGTTTGCAAACAAAAACAAACTTTTGACAAATGCTTCTGTTTGTGAACCGAATATATGTATTTAGTTTCATATGACTGCTGGAATTAACTATCACCAAAAAGATGAGTTAAATGAAATTTATTCTTTCACAGTTCTGGAGAACAAAAACATGAAATGGAGGTGTTAACAACATTGGTCTTATAAATTGGAGGGAGAATCTTTCTGTGGCTTTCTCCTAGCTTCTGGCAGTTGTCTTCAATGTCTGGCTTTTATTTCATGGCTTATTGACACATCAGTTGTTGCCTGCACTGCGACCTAACTTTTCCCTGTGTACCTGTATCTTTGTCCAAACTTCCCTCTTTCATAAAGTCATCAGCTATTTTTAATTTAGAAACCACTCATCCATTATGGCCTCATCTTATTGTAACTTGAGTATATCTACAAAGATCTTATTTCCCAATAAGATCACATTCACAGGTTTCAAGTACAGACAAATGCAGGTAAATCATTCAACTTAGTATGTATGGTGACACCAAATCTAGAGGATGGGAAATGAAAGATGTTTCCTACGCAGAGTTTTCTGTGGAACTCTTAAAGGCAGACCATTTATAAATGCAACAGCTCATGTCAAAACAGCTAAATCAAAGAACAATCCTTAGTTACAAACAGGTTTGCATCATCCAAAAAACAAACCATGCAAATAAATGTGATATGAGATTTCTAAACCAAGGTTCTGAAGATGGCAATCCACTTGCTCTCCAGGACTCAGAAGAGTCAGTTTAATTCTGGCTTTGCTGCTAATGGCTGTGTGAATGTAGCTATGTCCTCTATTTAACTGAGCCTTACTTTCTTCCCTCTTTTATCAAATGAGGAGAATAGAAGAGAATATTCTTAAGTCCTCTTTCATCCTTAGCAGACTATGATTTATGATCACCTTTTGATAAATGCAAAATATCTAACTCAGTTATAAGAACAGGAGCTACACTGTCTTTTGCAATTGTTCAAGCACTCTTCTGTATCTATACATACCTTTCCAAATTAGAATAGTATCTTTGGGTTCTTTGTTTTTCTTGTTTTCCATTGTCATGGCACACAAAGACCGGGGTCTTTGCTGTCCATTTTTTCTATGACAGTAAAATGGTCCTCCCTTTCCACATTTCTTCTATGTAACCCAGTGCCCTTGACCACAGCTGCAGGGCCTTCACTTTACCAATCCCTTGGGGGCATTTCCACTGTAAGCCTTAAAGCACTCTAAGGGGGGTTATTTATGTAAAATACAGCACAAAGACTTGCCTATGACTAGTGCTTTTGACCCTGCTTGTAGACATAGCTACTTAGCCAGATGGATTATGGTAGACATTTAGCCATTACAATGGTTGATATGTTGTGTCAACTTGAGAAGTTTAGAAGGTTAACCAAATAACTCAGCAGTTCTACCTCCTGGGGTGTAGAGGACATGCTTTTACCATTCTAGGATTTTGTTCGTTCTGCCAACTTCAGAAGTTTAGAAGTTTAACTAAGTGACTCAGCAGGGAGCCAGGGTCCTCACTTTGTAAACATCCTCATCCTGTGCAAGAGGAGGGCATGAAGATGGTGTGAGTGCTAAACTAGCCCTGCTGTGGGGGGAAAGTCTGCATACAATGTAAGGGACAGAAAGAAGCTTGCTCTCCCTTTTGCTCTTGCTGATTTTTCTGTCTTCTGCCACCTTTAATTGTTGCCCCTGTGTCATGCCACCCTGCCTTGGAGCCAGCTGGTTATGGACTGAAACTTCCACAAACTGTGAGCTAAATAATCCTTCCTTCTTTTACTTTAGGTGTTAGGTGTTTTGTCTCAACAATGAGAGAAAAGTAACCAAGACAGCCATATTGGAAGATCTAGTTCTCATTCTTGAAAATTTAGAAATGAGTATGAGATTATTCTGGGGTCATCTTCTAAATTAAGAAACATAAATTGGAGCTAGTGATAGTGACCTATGGTAGTAATCATAGTGACATGGTATTCGGAGGCAAGAGGATCACACAAGTTCAAGACCAATCTGAGAACATAGTGAGACCCTGTGTCAAAATATTAAATAATTAAAAGTAGTTGAGGTATATCTCAGTGGTAAAGCACTTGCCTAGCATGTGCAGAGTCTTGGGGTTAATTCCTACTACTGCAAAAAAAATTGCAAATTGGAAATCTACAAAGCTACTGAAAAAAATGTACATATATAGCCAGTAGACAGAAAAATAAGAGAGTGAACAGAGATTTTCTTTAAGTGTGGAGAGAGAATACTGCTGAGATCCTTAATTTCCCTCTCAGTCTGTTTGTTGTTTGTGTACAGGAATGCTATTGATTTTTGAGTGTTGACTTTGTATCCAGCTATACTACTGAATTTGTTGATTAATTCAAAGTGTTTGCTGGTGGAGTTTTGGGGATCTTCCATGTAAAGTATTATGTCATCTAAATAGTGATAATTCCACTTCTTCCTTTCCTACCCTTATTCATTTTATTTCTCTCTCCTGTCTAATTGCTCTGGCTAATGCTTCCAGAACTATGTTGAATAGAAGTGGTGACAGAGGACATCCTTGTCTTGTTCCTGATTTTAAAGTGAAAGCTTTCAGTTTTTGTCAATTTAGTATGATCTTGGCAGTTGGTTTGTCATAGATGGCTTTGATCAGATTAAGATAAAGACCGTCAACTTCTATTTTCTGTGGGGTTTTTATCATGAATGCATGTTGGACTTTGTCAAAAGATTTTTCCTCATCTATTGAGATGATCATGATCTTGTGGTTTTTGTCTTTGGCTCTATTGATATAGTGCATTACATTAATTGATTTGTATATTTTGAACCAACCCTGCATTCCTGGAATGAATCCAACCTGGTCATGGTGTATAATTTTCTCTATGATTTGCTGCATTCTATTTGATAGTATTTTATTGAGTATCTTTATATCTGTATTCATTAGGGAGATTGGCCTGAAGCTCTCTTTCTTGGTTGGGTCTTTCTCAGGTTTTGTTATCAGTGTAGTACTTGCCTCCAGAAATGAGTTAGGGAGAATTGCTTCCTTTTCTATTTCATTGAAGAGTTTGAGGAGTGTTGGTGCTAAATCTTCTCTGACTATTTTATAGAATTCTGCTGTGAATCCATCAGGGCCTGGTCTTTTCTTTGTCAGTATGTTTTTAATTACGTTTTGAATCTCATTAATTGACATTGGATTGTTCAGGATTTTTATATCTTCCTGATTGCTTCTAATCCTTGTTAGACTTGTGAGACATAGACGCATTTTTTGTCCCAGTCCCAAAAGTTATATGCTATTTTTGGAGAGTTTTGTCAATTTCAGTTTAAATAATTTTTGTTAAGACATTATTAATTACATATATTGGTAATTGAGATATTCTCTTTATTATGTTAGATTAAATTCACCTTGAATATTTTTTCTCAATAGAATAAAATATATATGAACTTTACTCACAATAGATAAAAACTGAGTTATGAAAGAGGTTAAAAAATTGTTGATCCATTTTAACCATTATCAAGGTGATTTCAGTATGCAAGCCATTAATATCTAGTCAAAATTATCGAAAATAAATGTGAATATATTCTAAGTGGCTTGTGTTACAGACCATGTTATTTTAGTAGATTAATAAGGTCTGCTGCTGCTCCGCTTTAAATGTCTAAGTCTCAATGTACAGCCCATACTTTGGTTTTTCCTTTCTTCTGTCTGTGAAATAGACACACGAGGAAGCCATTGTTTCAAAATCTGTGAAAGTGTAACTCACCCAAGAATAGAGGAAGGTACAGATATGTGAGCAGCTGATGTTTCCATAGACCATGCCCCAGAGGAACTTTAAAGACCTTGGCAGATATTCTATAACACCTTAGAAAACTTAAAATGCACTGGGTACTTTAAGTTACATTGGGTAGTCAAGTGGCAAAGTCTGTCTAAGTAAAACCAGTGAATAGAGTTCTGCTCTTGGTAGTGCGTTACGGAAACCACTTCTTATTGACTGAGTGTCACAGAGCTCAGGCCTTGCCTAATTTTACCCTCCAAAAGGATAAGTCATAGGCAAGCCTCAGTGCTCACACCTGCACTTACCTAGAGAAAGTGAGGCTCTGGGGAATAATCCCATACTTTCCTCAATTCCTCAACTGGTGTCTTTTCACAGATGTTGCTTGAAATGATCAATGAGAAGATAAACAGCTCTGAGCCAATATCTTATTCTCCTTCTAAAGAAACAATCATAAGATCAAAAAATTCCTAGGGTGAAACTAATGGTACTTTCCATTATAAAAATATTTTATAGGATTTGTTCTGTAAACTAAGATAGTAAATATTTGTAAATATGAGGTTTAATCCTGGTTTACAAAAGTTGAGTTTAGAAGAAAGAAATTCAGAGAACCTGAAGTCATTCATGGGAAAATGAAGTTATTAGTTAAATATTACTAAAATTATGTTCTAAGAGTTTAAATCTCCTCGGTTAGTGTCCCAAATATATATTGCATGCCAACTATGCATTTCTATGACAATAACAAAAAAGGAAATAACTATTTAGCACATAGTACACATCAGGCACTGTGTTAGGTACTTTACACATATTATTTCAATTTACACCAAAATATTATTGAGTAGAAGGATTCATTGCCATTTAATCATTCTCTTCTCTGACTTTATAACTATAAAGATGATAAATTGATGTACATATGTATGATTTACAAAATATAGAATTTAGAATAGTCATTTCTAAATTATTTTTCATCCATATTACAGAATATATTGTGTTTTTGCTTTTATATCCATAATACTATGGCAGTGGGTATGCAGTGTCAACTTGATTGACTTTATGTTATACAAGGCAATTGGTAGAACACAGTTCTGCATGTGGCTGGGTAAGTCATGAAGGCCTGACCCTGGCGTCTGTATCTTCTCCTTTATTCCTTGCTCTCTGGCATGTTCCCCTGCTGTGCTTCCAGTTCACTGCAAACTAAGCATCTTTGCTTCACTGCGCTCTTCTGCCATCACATTTCTGCCTTGGACTAAATCCTCCAAAACCATAAACCAAATTAAATCTCTCTTAATTTGAGAAATTGGGTATTTTGTCTTAGCAAGAAGAAAGCTGGCTAATGTAAATGTTATAAACCTATGACACTTCCAAAATTCATTCACATATATTCCCATTAGGAATTGTTTCCCACTTTTGGATGTGCTATATTTAAAGATATCTGGTCTAAATGGAATTGTATTCTCTTCTCAAAACTCCTTCAAACATGTAAAGGACCATAAAATGAGCCCCACCCTTACCAACTCAGTTGTCCCATGACTCGGAAGAGGTACACCTTCCTCCACACTTAAGGCTTTTCCCATCTACTCCACCTTGATCCTGTGACCTCCTCTCTTCTCTGGATCAGCCTATTTAGTGTTTTATAACCTGTTCTCTGCATGGCAACACTCCTTGCCATGAAAACATCTGTAGGCTGAGTCCTTTTTCTGCTCCAATTGCCCTTTTTCTGAGACAGGGTCTTGCTATGTACTTTAGACTGGCCTTCCACCTCAGCCTCGTGAATTCGGGAATACAGGTGTGTACCACCGTGCCCAGATTTCTCATTGCCTTCATGAGAGTATTTGCCTTCACTGCTTTGATGGTTTTCCTTTCTTAGAGAGAGAAAATGGCAAAGGAGCTAACTGGAAAGAAGGAAAGAAAAAAAGAAGAGAGTACGGTAGCAAACTTACTCCCTTATGCTAACAGGAAATTTCCCAGCAACGCCAGTACAAAACGACCTCTGACTTAACTGCACTTATTCACTATAGACATTAGAATAAAATTAGAATGTGTCTCAAGAGAGTTTTATCTTTTTCAAAAGCATCACTAAAAAAAAGCATTACTATCGAGATAAAAATTTTAAAAGCAATATCTAAAGATGATATTTAAACTCAGTGTAAAAACAAGGTATCATAATATTATAAATATATCTTTAACTACCACATTTATTAAAATACAGATTCTGAGTTCAGAGTTTACAGGTTCATTTTTCAGTACAGTTCACTGATGAGTGTCATAGTATCCTCATCTCTACAATGGAGTAATCATAATAGGACGGTGTAAAGGCCAGAGCAATAAAGAACAGTAAGTGCAGTTTTTAACTTCATAATGATGATTCTGATGATAACTTATGAACTGACTTTTTTAATATTAGTACCTGCCCAATCCTAAGCTAAATAACTTCATGTACATTTAATTCATATAATTACCTGTGAGACAGAAATAATACATATTAACTACTTAGTGGAGTGCCTGGCCTGTAATTTTAAAAAGAGTAACTAAAATAATAATTATTGCTTTAAATGATATTGTTGTGATGATTCAATGTTATAATCAAGCTTCTCATTGTTGGAAGCATTTTTGCCCCAGGTAGAAATTATAGAGAATGGATATGAATGTATTTTAGAACTGTAGTTAAGATGTTGTCTTCACCAAAGGAAAGAGTCCAAGAACAAGAGATAGGGTTAAAATAATAATAATAATAATAATAATAATAATAATACTGATCAGGGAGGGGAGGGCTTGAATCAACCAAGTGAAGTAGAGGCAAGTCTCTGTCCTGCAAAGCTACTGGTTTATATTAGCAAATATCCAGCAAGGGATCAGAGACAGAAACCTTTTCCAGGTGATGAAGAGGCTCAGGTTTTTCAGCTGTCCCACTAAATCATTGCTGCTATTTTTGCAGTAGCCTCAAATTCAGTATCACCACACTTCAAGGATTTCTGAAGATACCAAATAAGAGAGTTCATGAGTCAACTACTCTCTTTCATTCATCACCTACAAGGCAAGGTGTTTCTGCAGAGCCAGCTGTTAGTGATTTCAAGATTCTGATACACTGTCCTCAAGTGAGTAACAGAATAAATCTGCTGACTCTTGAAATTTCTTTGGCAAGTTGGGGACGTGGGACAAGGCTGCTGTCCAGAATCAGAGAGAAGAGACTAAAAAAGAAAATGTATATGTTTGGAACGTAAAGACTAATGAAAATAAATTTCAGATAAAAAGCCACTGATTAAATCTCAGTCAAGTATGAAGGACCTGTATTGGTCATTTTCCACTTTTGATAGTGGAGTGGGAAGGAACAGAAGGCATCCGGAACTAAAGTAACAGGAGATTGAGGGTAACAAAAGTGAGATACCCTCACCTGAGCTGGACTGACCACACCCAAGCCGGATCTGTGTGCTTCCACTAGGCTGGTGTCTGCAGGAGCCCTGGGCAAGGCCGGTATCCAACAAAGCAGAGACACCCTATAAAAGCTATTTCCTGGTTTTTTCATCGATTCATTTCTTTTTAAAGCATAATTTCCTTCTCAAAAAAACAAAAAACAAAAACAGTAAACCATAGCTGTAGTTTGAACAACTATATTTACTTTTGGACCCAGGATTGAAGAATAATAACCAAGAGCTTGACACCAACTTTAGCAATCCAGGAAATAACCAGAAATAACCTTTTTCCCTCATACACAAACACTGAGGAAAGAGAAAAACAGGGATTGAAAGGCAGCTGAATCCTAGGACATAATCTGCAATAGTACGGTACAACAGTAGATCTCAAGTTGGAAAGAGAAGACAGCTAAGAGTTACTCACTTGTTTCTCAGTATCAGAAAAGAACCAAATGTTCCCAGGGACTCAAAGCCTTATCAAGGTAAAACATATTTGTTACACAGGACTTCAAACTACTCTGCCTACTATTTCTAAACTATCTCATAATCATGTGGTGTGGAGTGGGATTTTTGTCATAGAATGTATGCCTCTATTGTATGGAAGGTTACTATTTAGAATTCTTGCTAACACCTTTAGTATTTATTTGCATCATAGTGATTGGGGTGTATTGGAAATTTCAAAAAGTGGTTGTAGAATTGAAAGCTAGACAGCACAGAGAAGAAAAGTAAGTAGAAATGCCAATGAATTAGTATATCAGCTACGGCTAGTCACTGAACAAAGGAATAAAAAGAAAGAGAAAGGAGTGAGGAGAAACAGAAGCCAATCCTTTGAGGAATCATGGAGTGGCTTACTTTCTAACGTCTCTCACTTTAGAGTTTTAGCTACTGAAATGAACACCAAGGAAGATACTAGTGTAAGAGGTCTTGAAAACAGGTTTTGGAAAAACCCTGAAACTTCTGAACATAGATAGCATAGCATAGACATCTACTTTGGCTTATCCTAAAATCTATATCATTCTGTGTGACATTTTGATATAAAACTATTATTGTAACCCCTAACATAAACACATTGCATGTTATACTTTCTTCTAATTAATAAACCAAGCAAATAATAAGCATAACCCAGCTGGAGGCATATTCAGAGACACTGAGGTTTTCACTTTCCATTAGATGAATTAAGTTACTACTGAGCTTATGGGTCATAGTCCCTAAATGACCTCTGTGGTAATCAAAAGATTTAGAATCATATTCACAGTGCAAGGACAATGTAGGGACTTGGGAGAAGGGGTGGGGACATTTCCAAATTATGAGCCTATGAAGTTTGTCAGCTCAAAAGCCTGAGTAGCCAAGACCTGCTGCAGCAGATGATGAATGGGCCTGCGGTGAACTCACCCTCCTCACTGAGGATATGTTTATGGGGAGGAGAGAGACATCTTTTGCATAACGAGTCCACTGAGAAAGGGAAGCACGTAACTGCTGAACCTGCTATGCAGAGTGTATTTTGGTAAGTCTGAAAATAAAAATGAGACTGTTTCCACTGAGGCATGTAATGCTCCTTCCCCAAGAAGAGACTCTAGACTCAGGAGCAATTTAAACAGCTCAGACCGGGGTGGCAGCTCCAGTGTGCTGCTTGTCAAGTTAATGTATGGCTATGTATAATTGGGTGGTTGCTTTTCCTCTAGGAAGATGAAATAGCCCAGCCAGGAGAGATAGGTATCTCACTATTTCTAATATAGAGATAAAGATCTTATTTTTAGAGTGAAGCAAAAGAAATGTGGGAGTGGTGGGCAAAGATTAGATTTTAGCAGCACTGTAAAGGTACCACAAAAGCAAAATAAACAAGGAGCTTTTTTGTAGAAAATCAGAGGGTTACTTACTGGAACTTTTAAGAGTTAACCCTTGAATTGCCCTCAAATGAGAGGCATTCCTTCTATTAAAGTGTTTTAAGTTGCACTGAGAAAATTTTTAGCAGAATCAAGTGCTTTTCACTTAAACACAGTCACATGAAAGCTTTTAAAAATCTCTTTTAACATGTGTTTTATCCTAGCAGTATAATAAACTCTAAATCTCAAATAATTTCCACGATTAGTCAAAGAAGTTGGTTATACAATATCAGATTGATTTCAAATGAAGTCTTACCCTTGTCCATGGGAGAGGAAATGCTTTTATTAAATACAAATTTTATAAAAAAAAACACTCTGTGATATTGAGGAAGCCAATTAGTGACACCAACTTCCAAAGCTCATTTTTTTTTTTTAGTTTCCATTGATACTGCTAACAAAGAACGTTCAGCAGCAAGGACACCGCTTGGCAAGTCATGGCATGTGTTGATTCAAGGTAGAGAGCTTTGGTTGGCACAACACAAAATTAGTGCTCTGTGGTAGAAAAGTGGGAAGTTTAGGGAGCCCCAAAGGTAAATTGTCTAAGAGGGTTTCAGATATCCAGGAAAGATTGGACTCATGTTTCTTATAAACTGGAAATCCTTCCTTACAGTTGTATAGAACCCTGTGGGTATTACGAAGACAATGACCGCGGCCTCGGGATTAGTGTTAGAGGTAGAGAGTGAGGCAAACTCCTCCAATGTGCTGTCTTCGGAGCTCTTGGCGACACTAGATATCTAGGTGAAATCGGATGCTACATATAAAATAGCACAGAATGGCCAGCTTGGGCTGGAAGTGAAACGATAATTTGCTTCCAACCTTAGGCCATTAAATAATTTAGTGATTCCTTTATCACAAATTATTTGAACAGAAAAAAGGAGTTTAAGTGATTCTCCTAGACTAGTCAACAGAAGGCATGACAAAACCAGAACATAGGCTACTATCTGACTTCAATTGAAAATGCATTTTCTTAACAAATGTTTAGATAATCTTATGTGAAGCATGGGAGAAATGAAGCTTACCTGAAAATAAAAACAATGACGTTTGAAATATATGCTTTTGAATAAAAAAATTACTTAAACTCACATGCTCATTAGTAGATCCTGCTTTGCATTTTATTTTTTTTAATTTTGCTAATTTTTTATTTCCTAAAATAGGTAAAGCCATTGAGCTAATAAAAGGTCCTTACTTCTCACAAGTCAGTTTTAGAGGAGTATTTTTACTTCATTTTCTGCCCAGAAGAAGCAAGGTAAATGAAGCAGGGTTAGATTATTTCTGGACCAGGACAACTAAATATTCTTGCTGGTTGAGGTGATATTCTGAGACCTGATGTATCTCACTGGTTTACTACTGTTTTTATTCTTGAACCACGTATTGAATTTTTAAAAAACTTAAGAAAAGAAACATTATGACTCAGATCATGCTGTGGCCCAAGATTTGCGTTCAGTCATTTCCATCCTCAGCCATGTCCATCCTAGCAGGAAATGCAAACACTGTGGCAACATCCTAACTTCCTATCTAGTTGAGTAACTTAAAAAAGATGAAGAGTAAATATCAATGCAATTTTTCCTTCATGTATAAGTGTTTTGTTCATATACAGATATATTTACAATAATTTGTAACAATATATGCTTAAGTAGCCTCTACTTTAAGAACTTTGATTTAATAAACACTTGTATAGTTTGGATAAGAAATGTCTGTCTCCTGTGTTGAAGGCTTGATCTCCAGCTGGTGGCGCTGTTGGGAGGTGGTGAAACCTGCAGGAGCTAAGTCCTAGTTAGAGGAAGCAGATGCCCGGGTGTGAAGGGTATACTGAGGTGTAAGGATCCTTGCTCTCTTTTTGCATCCTGACCACCGTGAGGTAAGCAGCTTTCTTCCACAGCATGCTTCCACCACAAAGAACTGTTTCGTCACATGCACAGGAAACATCAGCCCAGCGACCATGCATTGGAGCCCCCAAAACCAGGAGCCCAAATAAATCTTTCCTTCGTTAAATTCATTTTCTGTTATTTTGTCACAGTGATAGAAAGCTAACACAAACACTAGATTTTATTTGGTTTGGTACGATGGGAAGAAAGAGAGAATATAGTATTTTATGGGTAAAGAAACAAATAAATGTGTCAATCATTTGAGCTGTTGAATCGTTTTCTGAAAAAGCCAGGCACACTGTCTTGAGCTCAACAGAGATCAGTCAATCGTTGTGAATTTCTGTAACCTCTTAGGACGGCAAGATTTGTGAGCATGACTTAATTCTCCAACTTGATCTAGCTGGGACAAAGGCAGCGACCAGCCTCTGATTACTCAAGAGGCTTGTTAGTACAATATAAAAAAATATTTTAGACCACCCAGATCTTTGCTGTACTTTGGTTTCTGTTAGAAAAGGATTCATTCTATTATTCCTCTAATCATTTGGGAACCATCTAGACAGTGATAAATTCATTATGCAAGCATTTAAAAGGGATTTTTTCTTATCTAGCAAATGCCAACTATACACATTTTTCTTTTTTAGCATTTTCCTATCACAGGGGTGAGAGATGAATAGCAAATATAACTTCCCCATTAGTATCACAGTATAAATCTCCACAATTTAACAGCTACTTTAAAAACTTACCTGCTGTCTAAAAGCTAAGGTATGGCAAATTCCTATGATTTAAATAAGCTTTACAAAGCTTGAGTGAATTAACTAAGGAACCTTGATGTTTTGTTTTGTCTGCTTTGTTGTGGGTATTCTAGTAAGACATTGTGTTCTGGACTCACTTTCTAGAAAAATAGATTTTGTGTACCTATAGTCATTTAAGCATTCATTTGTTCACTTAAAACTTCATTGATTAAGCTTCTGTCCTTTGTCCTTTATTTCACTCCTATAATGAAATACTGTGAAACAGAACTTTATTTCTCGCAGTTTAGAGAATGGAAAGTCCAAAGTCAAGGCACTCGCTGCTTTGGTGTCTGATGAAGACCCACTTCCTGGTTCGCAGAAAGACTGTTTTCTATCTCTGTCCTCACGTGCTGAAGGGACAAGAATTCCTGGTGGTGTATTTTGTAAGGGCAACAATCTCATTCATGTGGGCAGAGCTAGTCACCGCCCCAAAGGCTTGTGTGATAGATATTGTGAATACATTTGAATAATACATCATTCATTGCACGATAAGTTTGCTTTGATGAACTAAAAATTCAAGGAAGTCAAAAGACAAGAAAATCAGTGTTTCCAGCTAACATCGTTAAAACAGAGAAACATGAGACAGAAAGGAGAGATGAGAGAGTAAAGAAATGACTCCAAGTAGGTGGAACAGAATAAAAGCAGACAGCACATGACAGACTGAGGTGGGAGATGAAGTTGGAAATCGTAGGGAAAGATCATCTCATGTTGGACTCTGATAAGCAAAGGACCTTGGATTTAATCCCATAGAAAATGATGAACTTCTGAAGAAGTATATACAAAGAGGAGTACGATTTTCACATAATGAACTTTGGGATTTAGCATTATAACTATAGCTTCAGTGCAAAATATATCTGGAAATAGGTACTATCTTTTTAATGCCTGTGTTCCAGTGCACATGATGACTTCCTAATCCCCAAGGTAAGGGCATCAGGATAGGGAGCCTGTGGGGAGGGTTTGGGTCAAGAATGTAATTAGGTGACTAGCTCTGCCCACATGAATGAGATTGTTGCCCTTATAAAATATACCACAGGGAACTCTCGCCCCTTCAACACGTGAGGATAGAAATAGGAAACAGTCTTTCTGTGAACCAGGGAGTGGGTATCATCAGACCCCAAAGCTGCCGGTGCCTTGATTTTGGACTCTGCAGTCTCTAAATTGTGAGAAATAAAGTTCTGTTTCACAGTATTTCACTATCGTAATGACGGAAACTAAGTATGGATAGCAGATGAAAGCAGACATGAGAAACTATTGCCATGATCCACTTGAAGAATAGTGGGAGCTTGAACGTGCTGAAATATTATTCCAGGGGAGTCGACACAGTATGGTAAACATATTGCTGTTACTCACAGAAATGCCACACAGTGTAGTGTCAGTAACAGTTATTTAGAGAGAAAAACAGAAAGGAAGGAATTAAGTGGCCAACATTTGCAGCAGGAGTGACTAGTATAATTCTGGTGTTAGCCACGAAAATATAAATCTCAATAAATTATATTTTAACAGAAGAAACAACGGTGATGGCCTCACAGAGAGTTGCACAAATCAGACAGACTTGTTCAAAACTAGGTAACTGATAATTTTGCATCTTTAAAACATGGTTTAAATTTTCATAAAGATATGTCCCTTTTTCCCATTGAATCACATCATTAGTGTAGACTAACAATTTCAAAGACTTTCTGAATTTGTACATACAAGTTATTACACATTTTTAGGTTTTTGTAATACAGACAAGAGTTTTTAAGGAGTTGAACAAGAGTTTCAGAAAGCATCTTTTAACAGGTGGATGAGTGATGTGCCATCACACAAAATATGTACATTTTAAAAAATCCAATAGCTTTACTTTAAAAAAAAATTATTCCCTTTACATAATACTTTTTGCTTAGCAATTCCTGTTAAAAGCACAAATTTAATTGATTTATTAACTTGAGCACTGAGTGCTCTTTCCTAAGAACTCTGCTGAAAATGAATGCTCTGTGCTGATAAACAAGGGACCTTTACCTGTCTCTTAAAGAGTCAGCAATTAAGTAGGGTGTAAAAATTATTTAAAAAGTAGTAGCCATCCGTAGATAAGCAGGATAATATAGAAAAGCGGTGAATAGTAACAACAATAGCACCAAACAGAGGCAGAGACCTAGACAAGGGAAAGTTGAATCATGTTAATGGCAGTCTAGTGAAAATGTCAGCTCGCTAGGAGCACTGCTAGAGAATCTAAAATACTCCTGCGGTTCGCCACGAGGCCCGGCAATGTAGCTTATAACTAAGGCCCTATCTCCCTTCTTGCTATGTTTTCTTTCAGTGAACTTCCCTCACCTTGTATGTGTATTATACCAAATAGAAAGCAATTCTATTTTGCCTTCTACTATACCTTTAAATTTCTTTTTCCAGTATTCTTTCTGTGGCCCTGAAAAAAACGTCCAACTAGCAATTAGTCTTCCTTGGCTACCCTGGAATTATAAATTCTGTGGGTCTTTTAGGTTACTCTCTCTTCTGTAATTAAAGTGCTCAGACACAGGTAATAATTAAAACTCCATCTTCCCTCTTTGTATGAAAAGGAAGCACAGGAAAATGGGCTTTATTATTCTCTGCTCTCAGCCACTCTCCATGCCTTATTCCTAACTTCCTAACTGCAGTTTCGTTTTGTTTATCTCTAGGTTTAAAGTAAGGTAGAGAAGCATAGAAAGAAAGCCAGATGGTTCATACAGCTGTAGATGCTTATGATGTTAACTAGCCGATGCACTGAGACTGTCAAGTGTCTAAAACGTGCTTTTTTGCTCAGTGTCACCCTGTGTGTTTCTGATACCCACTCACCCCATCACTGAGGATCCCCTTTCAGGCAGGAGTGTCCTGTGACACAGGTAACTACAGCTGTTTGCATTTGAATCCGCAGACTGCCCTTCAGCCTCTGGTCACTTCTTGCTTCTTTCTGATCACCCACGACACAGCCACTCGCCTGAGGTAAGTACATACCCATACTCCATTTCAGACAAAGCTCTCACTAGTGAAATGGAATACTGAAAATCGCTTCCAAAAGGTGGGATGGGTAGTTCTAAGGTGGCCTTTGTTTTGTTACATATTATCCTCTCCGGTGTTCACTAACTTCTACTAATTGACTCCGCAGTCATACAAGTTAATATAGGGAATCAGATTACACCCACAGCGTCTTTCTGCATCATTAGTCAACTTGCATGCCATCTCTCTCATCCTTTATATATTGATTTTTAAAGGTTAACTCCCCAAAGAATAATTGATTTTCCCATATCCTAGTTTCCCAGAAAACCTTTATTCTATATTATTCTTTATATATTCTATATTATTCTTTATATATTCTATATCATTCTTTATATATATATATATACTTTATACTTTATACACACACACACACACACACACACACACATACACATACACACACAAACAGAAAATACTAAGCTTTAGCTATGGGATATTTTAAGCAAATTCTGTAATAATAGGTTTGTTGTTCTTCAATAATTTGCTCTTTCCGTTCTATATATTAAGAACCTTGTGCTCAGAGACACAATTTTTTAAATTTCCCAATAAGCAAAACATGAATATTTAACTTCACATTGGGAAGATTTTTCTTGTTTCTTCCTCCTGGAATCTACCCTAAGTTGTGCAATATTTTTGAGCACTGGCTCACTGGTCACATTGTCTTAAGTGGTTGTTTAATTTCTAGCAAGAAAACACAAAATAAAAACTGCTAATTGAGTGCAAAGGAAGAAACTTTTTTTAAAAAAAGAAAAATTTCAAACTGTCCAAGTTACAAAAAAGAGTTTAAAGAGAAACTCAGATTTCAGCACTGTAAATATGCATTTCTATGGCTTGCAGGAAACATTTCTAAGCAGGTTTAAATAACTGAGTTCTGTCTCTGCAATCACTAATTGTCACCACTCCTAAAGGGTACGGATCTTTTTGCAAATGTACACTAGACTTCACAGATATCTTCTCAGAACAGGCCCCGTATGTTTGGTGTAAAGCTAACAGGGTCACACTTCAAGCTGAAGAATCCAATTGCACCTTACAGAGGACAGGGAGCAGCCTGCGCTTACAAAACTGAGTGCAGAGATCAGGATAACTGATCTGATAATTCAGATGAAATACATTCCCATTAGATGCAGCCAGGTGATTTAAGCATGAATTACATTTTGGTACTGAACTTTTGAGGTAACTCAATGTCATCAGCCTCCATTTAAATGTTGCAGACAGATATTTTACTAATCAGAAGTGACTGTAAAGAGAAGTTCAAATTGAAGTTTGAAGGTAATATTTAGTCTAATAATTGTGATATTACTATTAATAATAATTCATTTTTAACTTAACACTAAATGTTAAGATAATAACATACATTCTACAATATGCCAGGTATTCAGCTAAAAGTTTTACATGGTTTATCACGTATGCGTAGGAACATCACAGAGACATAACAGGCAAAAGCACATAGTGGAAGCACAGCCAGGCTTCATCAGAGATGGATGGACGACACCATTGTAGCTCGGGCTGGGGGTCCCCAAATCCATGCCCAACTCTTGATGAAGCCCATGCCTAACTGGTAAGGCAGTGCCTAAGAATCATTCAGAAATTAAGAATTAATATTTTCATGTATATATACTCAAGTACACATATATACAATAATATTCTAAAATTCTTAAAAATGGCTAGAAATAATGTTTGTTGAGTTTTTCTTCTCATATCTGCAGACCATCAGGTTTTCTGTTTCCATCCTAGGTACCATTCTGTGCTGTTCTCTACTGAGTAGTTCTGCTCTTGTGAGTCTTACAAGTGCTTTTAATTGGAACTTCTAAATCTTTTTCTTGCCCCACTGGTGATGTATTATTTGAACACAGTGAATAAAATAGCATGCATGCAGTTCTCATAGCCTTTGAGGTTATTGTCATTTCCCCCTTCTCATACATAATAAATAAATTAGAGTGTGTTGGAGCCTTTAAATTAACAAAGGTTTAAATAAAATTTTATGATCTCCCTTGCTGATTTCCTGGCTAGTACCAAATTTTCAGTAATACATCATTAGAGAAATCACCCTCTCATGCATGATTGTAATATTATGATGAGAGAGATGTTATTTAGAGGCACCTTCTTAAATAGATTGTTAGCCCCAAGAGCCTTGAAACAGGAAAGTGAATTTCTTTATTCTGGGGTTGCTAAAAAAAGAGCTTCAAAAGGCCCCAGGAATTTCAACAAAGTTAATGGCTCCAGGGGACCCTTTTCCCTTAACTTAGAAAGCCTATGGCATCAAGTGTGAGCCTTGGCTTGTCAGATTATATCATCATTATCTTGCAAAACATTTGGATGAGTTTAGTTCATTTTAAAGACCCAAGAAGTATCTGTGAGTGGAAAGTACAATGTTCAAGGTTAAATTCATCGTATATAAACATAAACTGAATTTCAATGTTATGATTTCCTTCTCAATCCAATACTTATCCCCCTTGGTAAATATCTTTAAGTTATTTTAGGCTGAGTGAAAAAAGATGTTATGTAATGTACAAGATAAAGCCTTGAGAAGTTACTAACTGCATTCGGTCAATATAAAAATGTCATCTAACACAACGAAGTGAATTTATCACCTCAGTTTTCTTCCAATAAAAACATTCTCTTGGCAACACAGCCTGTGTTTTTGTTTGACTTTCCCTCATCCCTTTATTCACATAGACTAAGGAAGAAAGAGAATTCATCCATTTGCCAAGCTATTTCTACGTAGACTTGAGCACCTGTGCCAAGGCAAACAGAAGTTGGATCTGACGGAATTTGTTTCAGTCTAAGAACTTCTTTACTCACAAAAATAGCAGAATTAGGAGGCTTGTATTCATTGTCAAACTCAAAAGGACATAAAAGTATTAACTATGTAAAATGCTTTGGTACTACAAATGTATGAACGCAACTTACTTCAAAAGGTTTCGGCTCTTCAGAAAGTGGAATCATTTGATTTATGTATAGCAGCGCAAATACATCACTGGGAGTAAAGAACTTTTATCCCAAAGCATCTATAAAAGTCAGTCAAATCAGTTCTCTTGTCTTGCTTTTATTAAGCCTTTAAAGCATTTATCAAAAATAAAGCGGTGCACTCCCCTTAACCACTCTGGGAGCCTGTTCTTTACTCTGCTGATGGGAAACGGTGGAGACAGAAAGTTAAATGCCTTCATGAGGTCGCAAGCAGAGTATGAGGGCAAGCTGAGGACATACTCAGGTCCTTCAGCCACCCTTTTAAGAGACCTCAAAATCATACCAGTTTTGCTCTAAGATGCCTAACTCACCTTCAGACTTTGTAGTCTTAAGCAAAGACTTGAGATAGGGTTTTTAAGGAGACAAAGACAATAGATAATTGTCTGCCTGAAGTGAATTTCATTTGGTTCTGAAGACTTCAGTGAAGCTACAAACCTTGCCCAAGACACTTCTGCAAATCTGGAGGAATGAGAGGCAGTGAAATTTCCCTTTTAAGATCAGACAGGATCTTTCAGCCTTGGCAGTTGATACAAAAACTTTCAGTGTAATACATACAAAACACCAACTTGGTGCCTTCATTTTTTCTATCTTAAGCATCAGTGAGGGAGGGAGCAGTGACCTATCTTTGAAAGAAATAGTCATCATAGCAGGATAAATGAAGAAACAAAGCAAAGGAAAAAAAACTGGGAAATGGAAGAAAAACCTGAGAACAGCCTAGGGAAGTTGACAACACAGGCACAAACACGGAAGAAGGGTTTCATTCAACATTGTGTCATTTTTTTCACCAATTTTCTGCTTTAATTGACAACTTTTCTGTCTCTACAAATGTCTTCTTGGTTGAGGTTGTGAGATTACAAATGTACAAATCCATGATAGGGGAAAGAGTGATAAAACTGCAAACTGCATTTGTACCATTTCGTTAATATAAGTATATAGAGAATAAAGGTAGAACTTTTGAAACAATTACTACTGTTTGTTGGGATCTACTGTGTGTTAATCTCTCTAAAAGGTATTTTCCACATATTTTTCTAATTTCCCAACAATCCCATCATTAATTCTTAATCATACCCCAATGAGAATGGTAGTTTTTATTTCTCTCATTTTCTCATTCTATCTGCCTCTTTCTGAAAAAAAGTAATGTCCAATTATTGTATAGCTTGAACGTAGTAGTTGTGAAACTAGAAATGAAGTTCATCTCACTGTGCTTTGCTTTCTGTACCACTTGATGTCAAAAAAAAATGGTTAGATCTACAATCGTGATACTAGTAGAATGAATTGGTAATCTGTATTACAAAGCCAGCTCATATTATGCAACTTACCAAAATAAGTGCTGAAATAATGTACATGGTTTATGGATGCATAATGTAAATAAGAACTCACTATTTAGGATTTTATTCATAACTTTGTAACACAATTCATAGGAGACATAACTTGAGACACACATCAGTGAAACCCCTTTCTACCTGAAAAACACAGGACTCATGAGGTTTCCATCGCCCTCAGTGACTATACATATAATATTTATCTAATACCATGCCTGACAAACCATAGATACCAGATGAAATGATCATTGAATGAAATAGTCAATAACTATAATTTAAAAATATCTAGCAAGTGAGACTTTCTTATTTTATCTACAGTCTGGCCAAACTCATGCTTTACAGTTGTTAAAGTGTCTTTCTTAACACATTTATACATTTTCAACACTGTGATAACAAGTGGTCCACAAGCAACTAAGTTAGGAGTAGTAATTTTTCTGGAAACAGTGAAAAACCAGAAATACCTATCACTTTCTACATTTTAAAATCTATTGTTGTGTATAGTCAGTTACATGCACAAATCTACTAACAGTCTTGTAGAAATATTAACTTTTCTGCTAGGCAATCAAATACTTGGAAACAGTGAGGTTTGTAGATGAAGCAGAAAAACTTAGGAGACAGTGGGGGCAGTAGCCAGTCATTGTCACAGATTAGCTGTTTTCTTAATCAAGTCATTCTACCTGCCAGGGGCCTTAAAGGTCCAGGAAAAAAGTGCTTGTGCTAAAAGACTTCTGATTTTCTACCAATTTTTGCCTTTCTTCAAGTACATATGTGATTGATGAAGAGACAGATGCTGTCCATTTTAACCTTCCAGATCCTCTCTACTGTGTTCAAATAAAATAACCCTGTGTTCCTAAACTGCCCTTGCGGATTGGGGTAATCAATTAGATCTAAGGTGATCAAGGTGGGACTTCCAAACGCCTTATTTTTGTCCCTCTGCTCTCTTCTTATTTCCTGCCTACAGTACATTTATAAGAAGAGGAACCCTGGAAATCACATTGTGAGCCTAAAGGCAGGAATCACAGTATAAGGGAAAGTAGAAGACCCTTGGGTTCTTAATGGACCCTGGTATTATGATACCTGTTCTGAAATTATACTGAGTTTTCAGTATTCGTATTCATTAATGTTATCTTGCATGTGAATACAAGAGACTCTACTGGAGACTGAGTTCCTATGAATTATTTCACATAACATCACTCCCCTTCCCTTGCTCCAGGCCGTACCCCTGAAGTGACTTGGTGCAGACCAGAGCAAGTGTCCCATGCTAGTAAGCAGACACTCCAAAGATAATAGACTTTTCTCTGTGGAAGTTCAGAAGCTAGGCAGCAATTGTTTCCCTTATCAAAGGAGAGGAAAAGTTTTTGCTGAAATGGCAATGATCCCTTGAGACTAGATGGAAATGATCTTGAGTTTTCATTTAAACTTTAGAAACATGAATGCAACTTTTAAATTTGGGTGCAGTAAACCAATGTGTATCCTTTACAACTTTGAAGACATAAAGATGTTTTCCAGGTCTGAGTGTCATCTCTTCTAAAATGGACACACATAGAAAGATATTTCTTCAGTCATCCTGATGCTTTGGGTCTTAAGGATCTGGCTCAGACTGTGAACATTTACTCCCTCAAATCAGAAAATTCAAGTAGACAAAATGGCTTACAGATCTGATCCACAAAAGTGAACAGTTGAATCTTCCTGGGGAATGTGATTCAGAAGTCAGTGCTTGTACAAGAGTCCAGAGGTGTAGAGATAACTTTACTTTCCCATCAGGCTTCATCTTGACTTCTACCAGAGAGAACCTGCCCGGTGTCTGAACCACTGTAAACACACTTTTGTTAATAACATCATGTTAGGTTCATTAAAGTATCGAGGATTTAAGTAAAATCTGCCTTGAAACTCATGGAACGACTGACTAACACAGTGCCAAAAACCTACAAAGCATTCAAAACAATAACCAAATGGATGTAGAAATAAATGAGTTCATAAAAAAATACAAGTCACCTAAAGTAACCCATTGAACAGCAGGCAAAGGTGAGCACACAGAACTAAATGTTATGATTGCATAGACCATGTTCCTGTTTTTACTGTCATATATAGTCACTTTCACCCTGGTTTTATTTTAACTTTAATCCTACATATGTGAATTCTCTTTATAAGTATTGAATCTAACCACCCTCAAAAAGGACCTGGTTGATTTAAGGGTCAATTTAAATGTAGCCTATTTAAGAACAAATTATACAGTTATTTTGGATAAATTAAATTATTTTATTTTGTTTTTAGCATTCTTTAACTTTCTGTAGCAATTATCACACTAAAATTGCATATGAAAATTGCCTATCATGAGAGCTGCTTTGAAAAATCAGCTGCCTGATTTTTCATGCGGCAAGAAAAAAGAAAAAGAATTTTCATTTCTCTCCCTCTCTCTATTTTCCTTTTGTAAAATGTTAATTGTAGTTTTCTCAGAATAATCAGCAAATGGTCTGCTGCACCTTTGGTGGTGTTTTACAGAATGCGTTATTTTCCAGCCACGACTCATTGTCCTATGGTTGTCTGCTTTGTGATGTGGCAGTAGACAAAATTACAGTCTGAAAAGGAGACAGGATCAAATGATACAGCCCTAGAGAACTGATTTCCTGCTTCAAATATATTTCTTGATTGAAGATTGCACACCTAGGAGGTGAGATGAGAGAGCTATTTTATAAAAGTGTCCAGCAGATGCACTGCAGTAATCCCCACTGTATTCATCATTTACCAAATTGCTCACATACCAGAGGTATAATCCAATGTAAATGATCTCATCACCCATCAATATGAGGGCTCACAAATTCAACTTGGCCTCAAGCTAAAACTTGACATTTCAAGGTTCTCAAATCCACAGTAAGTAAGCAGTATATTGATGACTTCCAAGCGTCTCTTTTTGAAACAGTACCAGCTTTTGAGAAATGCAGGTGTTTGGGATCTCAAAATAGAAGTGGCCAGCTGCCCTTGAGGTACTTGGGGCACAGTTCCATGTTTCCTACCCCTGATTTGGCCTTGAGAAAGGAACATTTTGTGCAGAATATAATAGAGTTGACATCATTTGCATTCTGCTCATACAAATACTAAAAAATGAAATTTGAAAGATTCATTTAAAAAGCATGCCTTCTTGCAATTTCACTGCTGTTGATGTGTGTAAGACAGAAGGTATTTTCCCGCTGTGAAATCGAAAGAACCAAAGACTTGCCAGATTGGCAGATAACTTTAGAGGCCACTGATGCATGAATCCACCACAAATAAAGGGTTGTTAGACCTGAGGTGGGTTGACTAGCCCTTCTGAGTCAGTGTTTCCTGAACCATAGCTAGAGAGAACAAGGTCAAACGGTGTAAAATCTCTTCTCCATGTTTATGTTTTGATTTCACAATTCTGGTCAAAATTACCTTCAAAATAAATTCATTTAGTGCATGATTATTCACCTCTCTACTAATTTTATGTAGATTGTGTAGTGTATTAACCAAAACTTTGGTTTGTCATAAATACCTGAAGTCTAGTGGTTGCTTCGTTTTCAGGCAGGAGAAACATACTTCCTGACCATGTGGTCTTGTGCAACATAGTTATTCTACTTAAGTTTCAAAATTTTTTATTGTAAAATGGAACCAATAGAAAATTTTCTCTAAGGCTAATTTAAAGTTGAAACTAGATGACATTCAGAAGTATCCAGATAGGAATATCAATTATTTTCTCACCATGACGTGCTTATTTAATAATATATATTATATAATATATATCCAAAATTTATATGTTGAATATTATGTATATTTTGAACCATAGACACACAAATACAAATTTGCATTAAACAATTTTTATTACTTGTTTAATCTTTTTTCCTATGGTGACTTTTTTTCTCTGTAAACTGCAGTTTCTCATTGCCTTATAAATTACAACCTTACTTTATTCTGCAATGTTATACCACACTGGTGAGCTTATTCTTGGTTGTAAATGACAGATAATCAACCTGAATTACCTGAAGAAAAGAGGAGAGAAGTATTTATTGGAGTAATATCGCACAGACCTAACAAAGGAAAATCAATAGGAACTAAGTAATCCGGCCCCCACTGTTTTCATCTTCTCTCCCCTTCCACTTCACCCCCCTCTGCGGCTAATTCTTCTCTTCAGGATTCTCCACGCTGTACTGGACTCAGCTGCTGGAAAATCTGGACTCACATCCTTACTACTACCCAACCAGAATAGAAACAGAATTTCTCTTTCCTAGCTGCCATATAGATATAGCACATAATAATAATGCAAGTAAGTATTCTGATTGTTCTACTACGACCACATTTACACTCTGGGTCAGTCACAAAAGTCAGAACAGTGATCTTAAAACTGACTTAGTCTGAGCTATTCATCCTCTGTAGCAAGTGGGGGTGTTGCCATAAAAAGTAGGGAAAATGTACAGGAAAAACTGATAGCTGTTATTGTAGATTCTATAAGTGCTAACTATAGTCTTAGCTGTACACCTATAGGAAAATAAGCTTAACCGAAGTCAGATAGAATTACTTATAACACTACTACTATGTCCTATGATCTGGAAATTTTAATTGACCTGAATCATGGTTGTAAACTCTGTGTGTTTGTTATTGAATATTGCTCTCCTCCATATTTCATATAGTAAATGGGGGCACTAAAGGCTGTTTGGAGAAATATGCCCCAGTTTTGAAGGAATGAAAATTATTTTGATTCTACAGATGTTTCCCATTAACATCTGTATTCCTTTAGTGGATAAACTTAGCCAACTTTATAGGAAATAGAAATTATTTTGGATGATCTTGGTCACTGAGAAATTCAAATAAAAGTAAATATGACTGAGACCATGGTTTTCCAAAGAATAAGAAAAGGGAGAGAAGATAGTCTACATCACATTTGTAAGAAAGTTGTATGTGATGCATACAATTAAGATATGATTGAAGATTTGCGTGGAGATAGAAAAAATTGGCTGTCTTACAAATTGACCAAAAATTGTTCAATGCATTAATAACCAAGGATGCACTCAGGTTTCCAATTAAATCCAAAACTATTCTTGTGATGTGTCTGGGATCCAGCAGTAATTACTCCTATTTTGAGAATAAACAACACCTTGTCTAAGAGGTGAGATCGTTTAAGTGTATATCAAATCCATTACACTTCCAACACATAGATGCAGAAGGTGATAAGCAGACCATACTCTTTCTCACATACAGATATCAGCAAATAAGCAAGTCAATTGGAGTATGACAGGGAGAGAGCTGGATATGAAACAAAAACATACTTTTAACTGTATTTTTCCAACTCGTGAAGCCTAGAATTCGGGCGAGGCACTTTTACCTTACCTTCCCTCTCCGCAACGTGGAAATCACAGTGATCCCCGTGCAGTGCTGTGGAGGAGACTAGATCAGAACACATACATCGTGTGTCCTGACATGGAGCAGCAGCAACAGCGACCACAGAGCTCCTTGTTTTCTTGCCTGTTCTTCCTCCAGTAAGATTCAAGTGTAATTAGGACCAAGGGATCATTTTACACCTCAGTTAGAGGGTGGCATTTCCCAAACATTCTCCAAATGTAACACCCAGGACAGTTGCAGCTTCTAAGCAGGACCCAAGTGCCATAAATACGGCATCTGCCTGCTGAAACAGGAAGATGTCTGCACTGAGTAGCTTTTTCTCATTATGTCAGAACACTTGGAAGAGTTTGAAGAATAATCTAGTTGAATTCCAAGTAAAGTATCTTCACCTTTAATTTTATAGAGAAAGGCTTTGAGGCCCACAGAGTATGTAACATATCCTCCAACTCAAAAATAAATTAATATCAAAGCCCCACCACATATATGTGCATATTTTTAAACAGATTTGTCCTCCAGACATAGGTAAGAAAGCCTAAGTCAAAGTTTCCTTCACACATACATACGCACACACACACACACACAGAGGCACAGGTGCATGCCCCCACTACCACATAGAGATATATGCTAATCTCAGGGAAGGTTAATTTTTTGTTTTGTTTTTCTTTCTTCTCTCCCTGTACAAGAGAACCTAGGGTCTAACTACTGAGCTACATGCCAAGTCCTTTCTATAAATTTTGAGATAAGTTCTTGCTGAGTGGCTCCAGCTTGGTTCAAGCTTGGGATCTTCCTGCTTCATCCTCTCATTGTGCTGAGATTACAAGCACGTGCTGCCATAGCCTGCATCAGAGTAGACTTTTTGAGCTAGTTATATTCTCTTTGTTAAAAGTTAAACTTCAGTATAGTCTCAAACACAGTGTCTGTGTCCCCATCCTTTGCAGAGCAGAAAAGAAGGTGAAAAAGAGCTGGAATTGTGCTAGTATGGCAACAATGTGCATGCCACAAATGCCAAAGACAGAAGTCACACACGGAGACTTCACGTCCTTCTGCCAGCCACAGCAGTAAAATTTTAACTTGCATTTCAGGTCAAATCTTTGAGAAGTTATATTCTTTGTAGTTAAATTTTCTTTCACCTGTATATCTTTTCTCTAGAGTATTTGTAGAAATGGGTCAGTACCCAAAGACAGGTAATCCTTGATTCCTTTAACCATCTTAAGTTCCTAAATAGAATGGACATACACAAAATCCTCTTGTGACATATAAAGCATAGACTAAACTGTCACTGCTAAATTCAAGCTTTCCCTTAAGTTTTCTCAGTTATCTTCATAAGGGAGAAAGTGAATCGTTTTCATTTCCAGTAACATTCTCCTACTGAGGCAAGTGTAGTTCCACTACACTGGAAGTCCTGGCTGCATTGATATTTTCAATAACACCAGCACACAAAGAAGAAAGCTTGTGGATCTATGCACATCATTAATAAACCAATCCTCATACAAGATGATACCAAAATTTTCCCCCTAAATATCTCAAAGAATGACATGATATTTTGTAAAATATATTAAGTGATTCTTTTTTGTGGAAAATTTTGTTACTCTTTGTTTTCCCTGGCTTGGTCCATGCTTCTTAGAAGTAGGATGATAAAGACACACAAAATAAAGAAATAAATGCTCAGTCTTTGAGTTTTAGGAAACACATTTGAAATACATGATAGAGAATAGGCTTTCAAATTGTGAGAAACTTAGCTTTCAGTAACAAAACCAGAACCCTGAAAAACTAGAGGAATGAAGTCTATGCAAAAATAATGATACAGAATAACAACTGACCAGTCTAATAATGACCTTTACATGAATCTATGCTACATAAAGACCTAACACTGGAATTTAGACAGAGCCAAAGAGAAGATGATTAGAATATGCTGTGTGCCCCAAGAAAGGGACTTGTACCATGCCTTTCTGATGCCTCTTCTGTAGGATGATTACCAGGTTGAAGTGCATAATGGGACCTTTGTGAGTTTTGGGATCAAGAGAAAAGAAAGATTTGTACTTCTATCTGGGAGAATTCTTGGAATTGTGAAGTTCAGATGCACAGCCTTCTGTCAGCATGGAATCAGGACCTCAGTAGTTTCCTGGTGGTTTTGTCATAAAGCAGCAAACTGGGCAATTTAGAAGACTAGAAATATATTCTCATGTTCTAGAGGTTAGAAGTCCAAAATCAAGGTGTCAGCAGGGCCAAGCTCTCTGATACTCTAGGTAGAATGCTTCACTGTTGCTTCCTAGCATCCAAGGCACCTAACAAGCATGGTGTTCCTTGGCTTTGGAAATGTATCCCTTCAAGGAAGGAAGGAAGGGATAATTATCTATGTATGTAAGTAAGTATGTATGTATATGCAGCATATCTAACATAGTTGTACTACGGACTTAGGTCACTTTATTGTAAGGAATAGTTGATGATTATTTGTTTAATCAGTTTTGCATGTCTATATCTGTTTTTCTGAGTATACACTTCGAAGTTATCAATATGTAATGCAACAACCATTGTTGATTCCCTGTCACCTTGTCTGTAACTCAGTTATGATTGTACTATTCTTATGCTACTTTGTGTCTGTTTGTTAATATGTTTTTGTTTCTTTACTTTTAAAATAAAAGAGAAAATAAAAAGAAAATGTATCCCTTCAGCATCCACCTCCATCATCACAGGGCTGTCATGTCTTCACATGTTCTTGACTTTCATCATCGTTTATAAGGGCACCAGCTATATTGGGTTAGGGCCCACTCCAGTGGCCTCATCTGAACTTGATTTCTAGACTCTATTTCTAAATAAGGTGATACCTACTGGCACCAGAGTCTTGGACTTATACTTTATGAAGGGTGTAATTCAACCCATAAGAGAGACATAGGTTAAAATCATTGTCTGATATGTCTATACAAAGGTCCTTGAACAACTGCAGACAGATTTTAGTAGCTTATAAAGATATTGGAGAATGAGCCATTATCCCCACCCTGCCAAGAGAGGTTTGGAAATGGTGAGGGAGGGATGGAGCTGGAAAAGACTCACCATCAGGGTGAGGTGACTCTGGCTGTCTTTTGTGCTCAAGGCCATTAGAGAACATAAAATTCTCAGCAGATGAAAGCATGCAGCAACCTCTAACCAGGTGGGTAAAACAAACTTAGTAGGAGATCAGTTTGAATAGGTAAATGAGATTCACAGAGTTCTACTCTATTCTACTTCCACTGGTACTTTGATGCTACTTGAAGAAAGTGTATCTTGACTGTCCCCTGTAAATTGCAAGGGGGAAAATTCTGAATTGACTGAAAAGCTCTGAATTGATTGAGACTCACTGATTCATATTTTCTGACTGGATTTAAGTAAGAAGAAATAAATAAGTCCAAGAAATGTTATGTCATCACTGAGGAAAAGAAAGTGACTTTCTTGCTAACTTTAATCTGTGATGCAAGATTTGTACACATTACCACTATAATGGAAGGTGGAAACACTCTCTGAGAACCTCTGGTCAAAGCTACAGCAATACAGAAACTATCTTATGTAGGACATACTGCCAATGTAAAAATATAGAACATATTAGACTGAAACACTGAAACATGAAGAGCTATAATTTCATAGGAATCCTGTGGGCTCAAAAGTGTGCCTCACAGAGGTAAAGACTATAATCAAGCCTGGTTGCTTTTACTCCGACTGTACCTATCATTTTTGTTTTGACAAGGGAAGATCATTTCACTACATTGATCAGGACATTTTCCACAGGCTGATTCACTGCACACACACACACACACACACACACACACACACACACATCGTGCACTGCATGAAATTGTGCAGACTATAGAAATGATAAAAGAAAAGATGGCATATTTATGCATTGGATTAGCCTGAAAACAGTATGTAGATTAAAAACTACAATAGGTTTACTGATACAGAGATTAGATAAGAGTGACAACTTTACATGTAATACATTTACTACAACTCTTACTACCTAGTTAGTCTTGAGCAAGATGTTAATATTTTTGTCTTGGTTAGCTAACGTGTCAAATGACCATGATAATAGTGCTAGTCTCACATAATCAAAAGGCTTACATGAGATAAGGCATGTTTAGCATTTAGCATAATGACCAGAATGTGGTGAGCATCTAACAAACACAAATTACTAGTTTTATTTATTGTTTTTTTCACATAAGTCAAGGGTTATCTTTACAATGATGAGTGCAATAAGAGAAGGCATTGAATACTTGTTTTTTAGGATCTACATCATTAGGCAATCTTGGGTTTTTCACCGGAGCTTCAAATTTTTAACATGCCATGTAATGAGGCTGGATGACCTACAAAGCCCTGGCCAAGTCTGAAATTGTACAGTTTGTAAGAACAAATAGTTGATGAGGTACAGTTCACTTAAAATCAGGCTATTTTCTAGTGTGGTGAGAGTTCAACAATTGTCCAACTATTTTTTATGCAACCAAACAAGGTCTGAGGACAATGGTCAATGAACCAAATGAGATACCGAGAACTTCCCTGCCCTTCGCTCACCTTCTGCACAATCCAGGACAACTGGCCTTGATTCTTATTTCTAAATATGGACATATTACCCTTATTTGGCATTAAGTGCTGTATCAGAAGTTTCAAAGTTATTGTATAGCTAATGATTTACCATTCTACCATGATTTCAAGATTTTTCTTGCTAGCTCAAATGCAGCAGTAACAAGTACAGTTCCTGTCCTCTCACTTGTCTTATATGTACTTGGAGTGCAGGAGGCCCAGATGGTCTGACGTCTGGGATTGTTATGGTACTCTTGGGTGTTTTCTGCTGGCATTGAATTAACAGACTATTGCCATAGTTCAATGATCTCTCTGTGACTATCTTCCTCTAGGACTCAGTATATTGATCAAGTTTCCATTCTGTAGCAAAATACCTGCGATAATCCACTTATGAGGACAAATGGTTGACTTTGGCTCACACTTCAGAGTTTTCCATCCATCCATAATGTGTTGGCTGAGTGCCTTTGGGCCTGTGGCAGGGCAAGGGATATGTGAGCTGTGCATGGCGGAACAAACCACTCACTCACTTGATTAGCCAGAAAACAAAAGAAAAGAATAGCAAGGGGCCGCAGGTCCACAGATGGCTAAGCGCAATCTCCCTAAAGATCTTCCACTGGTCCCTCCCTGTTAGAACTTCCACGACTTCCCAACAGCTCTACCCTGAGGACAAAGCTTTTCACATTCCACCTTCCAGGGACATCCAAGCCTGAAAGGGCAGCCAGCACTCAGCAGTGCAGAGCCAGAGTCCATGATTTATGTGCCCTTATCCCAGATGTGTAGAATAATGCCTGCATACATCATGAGTGAGTATTTTATAGGCTCTCTTAAAAAATCAATGAGCAAGTAAATTTGAATCCTATATGAGATTGACTTTACACACCGAAAAAGTAGAGATAAGAAATATTTCAGCCTACACTGAAAATGCTATTTACAGACCAGATTTTTAACTTTTATTCAACTAGGCTTCTTTCAGTATTGATGAGTAAGCAATTAAACTCTCAGGGGTTTTCCCCCTCTTGCTCAATCTCTTTCTTACTGCTACCTTATTCTAGGACAATGTCTCAATTAAGTTTCATGCTTTCATTTATGCAACTATTGCATTGAAAAATATTGAATGTATTTATAACAGGGACTGTGCTAAGTACTGGGTATAAAGTTGTGAACAAAGCCAGATGTGATGCATGTTGTAATGGAGTCTATAGCTCAGTTACATAGACAGCCAGTAACTGAATAATCACTCTTGCATATGCTTTCTTATTAGCGGAAAGAAAAATATTTTAAGACCGTATGTAATAAAAAAAATCAATCCTAAAGTAAAGAGACTTCTCTGAGGTATTGACTTTTATATTGAAAATTGAAGGGCAAATGCAGTGAATTAGACAACACACTGCAGCAACACTTCTCTTTATAAAAATTGAACCACTAGGTACTAGTATTCCAACCATTGCCCTAGTCTGTATGGCCATTGTATGCTTAAATATTATACAATAGATTGAGACATGGAAAAGAAAATTTTGGCAGAAATTAGTATTCACAGAATAATAAGAAAGAAAATAGTATGTCTCAGAAAATACTTTTGAAGGAGCAGTGACAATCCTAAGAAGATAGGCAACCACTAGACTAACTAGGGCCTTACAAGCCACATTAAGGACTTTCATTTTAACCTTCAGAGAGAATGATGTTAAGTACTGATTATCAAGTGAATATCTTAAAAGATATGTACATTTTTATGTTACTCTGGCTGCAGCACTTATGTCGGGAGTGAAAAATGGGAGAATTCTGTTAAGTGAAACGTTGCAGTAGCTACTGTGAAAGAGGTGGTAGTCCTGACTATGAAGTGATCATAAACAAAACTATACAGACTTGAAAATTATTATCATGTACATTTGCCAGAAGATGATGATGTATTAACTTTAAGAATTAGGATGAAAAAGAAATTAGAAATAACTGGAAAATATTTCAGGGGAAACTGATGAGATTGATTTTGGACATGTAGAGTTTGAGCATGCGTGGCAACTTCTAAAGGATGTTGAACATGCAGTTTCATGACCACATGAAGCACTTGGAGTTGAGACAAGAGTGGAATGTGTGCATTGTGAGAGGGGCTGGAGTAGGTGACAGGCGTTGCCTCCACTGTGCATGGCAGTGCCCGAGCAGCAGGTTTTAGGGAAGAAGCGTACCTGGGAGAATTTAACATTACGGCATGAGTGTGACAGGAGAATGAATAAGCACACAGAGATGAATGTGAGAGGAGGAAGGACTTTACCATCAGAGAAGCCAAGGGAGAATTAGGTTTCCGGAGAGTAGAACAGTTGTGTGTGTCAATTTTGCTGTGTTGTCAACGAAGATGAAGACTGTCCATGTTTGCAGGGCCCCAGTGATCCCAGCTGACCAGGTTCCCATGGGAATGCTTCTCTTCGGTTCAGTAGTGGACAACATGTGTCTTAGACATCCTCTTCTGCTTAGGCAGTTCCTTTCATCAAAGCTGGTAACAGGAGCAGGCTAGTGATGTGGGTTGTTCAGTCGCCAGGCCATCCTGTGACTGAGAAGTCCTCTGTTGTTACCAGGGTTCACAAGGAATAGATTTAATACAGGATACATAATTTATAGGGTCATTTTATAATATTCACTCAAAAAATCAAATGCTGAAGAATGCAAGGGACTTGTCTGCATACTAGAGACCTAAAGAATCCAGACAAGGCCCTGGATCCCACTGCAATGTCCAGCGCAAGTCCTTTAGGTGAGCTGGAATGTCCAGCACAAGCCCAGCCAAAGGCCTAAAGCCCATGGCAATGTTCTCCATGAGTCCAGCTAGAAGTCTAGTGCCCACAGCAATGTCTCATGCAAATCTATGCCAAAATCTGCCCCAGGTAAGGCCTCAAGGCCAGTGGTAAACCAGAAAGTCTGCACTGGAGGGGTGAAGGATCTGTGCAGAAGGCTGAGGGACCCACACCGCAGCCAGGAAATGATGCTCAAGGCAAAGACCAGAGCTTCCCAGGAGAAAACAGCAGCCATCCCAAGTGACAGAGCCGACACAAGCTCTGACAAAGAGAACAGCTGGGTTCCTAAGAGGAAAACCAGCTGTAGCAAGCTTCTCCAGGAGAATTAACAGCACATGATCTTCCCCTCAGGAGTTCTCTTTTCATCCCATTGGCAACAATTCTCAGGTGGGCTTTCCACACCCAGAGCCATGATGATCAATTCTCTTGGACATTCTCACTTAAACTGACCATTAGTTAATGGTCAGTCTCCATTCTGAGTTTGTGGGAGTCTTCCCTGTTTCTTATACCTGTGCTCAAACTTGATTAGTTACTAGGTTCTTTCATAAAGAAAGATTAAGTTATTCGCGTGATCATGGGTTCTGTTTTAAAGTTTGTTCGAGTTGCATCTGTGCCGAGAAGCCTGTGTTATCTGTGAATCCCAGGCCAGGGCTAGAAATCCCAGGCTGGGCTATAATAGATTGCTGAGTGACATGCAGTGTCAGTGTTGAGAGACTCCTGGGTGAGCCTCATGCATTTCATTAGTCTTTCTGCCCCAGTATATCTCTTCCAGTACACTACAGCTATAAAATATGTATTCACTGTGGTTAATTAGGTCTGGTGCAGGCACAGAAAGAGTGGTTTTGGTTTTGTCAGTTTGGTGGATTGAAGTACAGAAGTCTACAGAAAAATATAAACTTAAAGTATAGGTAACTCATTGAAGACTTTCCTTGGGAAGCAATGAGGAGAAAACCAGGGTTGAAGAAATGTACAGAAAGGAGAATTATTTTGATAGATAGAATAAAGCTCATTCAAAGAAAAAATTATCTCTGACAATCTCGCCCACTCAAAGCCACTGCACCTGTCACTATTAATATGTGACTTCCCTTCTTAGTGTAAATCGCCAGGCCATCTGAACTTTGAAGTAGGCATTATAAATGTGAATGAGTAAATCAAAAACAGATATAATAGAACTGTCAGGCAATGTTTTGCAGTTTTCTGTTTCAGATATCATCCTTTGAACGATTAGAAAGAGAACTGTACTCCTTTTTCCTATCCCTTTCTCTTTTTTCATGACATTCTCAATATTTCATTATATTCATTAATCATGATGTTCTTCTTTACATTGTAAATACTTTTCTAGTAGCTTGTTTGTGCTCCTTATCTGGCAATTCCAGAGTATGGTTCATCTTGTGGTTCGTTTGTGTTAACTGATCTTTCTCTTGACTGTGATATGTAGTTTTCTGATTCTCTTACTGTATGACCGTTATGGATGGATATGCATATCTTGTATAGAATCTTTTGTTCCTTTAAAAGAATAGATTTTTGTTGTAGCAAGTGTATGAATTATCGGCTGGTTACCACAACCTCTTAGATGTATGGTTTAACACTTTGTAAAATTGTATGTTGGTTGTTTTTCTCTCATTGCTGAGACAAAACACCCAACAGCCAAAATTAAGGAAGAACAAACACAGACCTGAATCCCTGCCTTCTTGGTCCTTGAGTAGAGTGATTACTCCTGAAACATTTCTGCTTTACCAATCAGTGGTGTTTTGGTTCTATTTTAAAAGAAAAGAGACACATTAACTCTTTTAATCTGCTAGAGTATAACTTATTAAATTAAGATCAAATATCACCCAATGGAATGTGATTACATTAACTTCTTGAAGCAAAAATATTGATCAAAATGAGTTAAAATATTATGTTTGTACTTTGAATATTATATGCTAAAACATGTCTAGAAAAATTATCAGAATTCAGTGGGATAAAGTCACACTTTGGAGTTGTGCAGTGAGTGAAAAAATGGTTCTTAGCTTTGGCACTGCTGATAATATTCACATGTGCATAGATGCGAATCAGTTTTAAGGCCTGATCATAGTCTTTAGCGGTTACTTTATTCTATCTTTCACTTCAGTCATGTTAATTCATCTCCACAAACATGAACAATAAATGTGTACATGTGTTTGACTCCTGAAAGAGTAATCCTCAAAATTGCTAAGAAAGTACCTGTTGATATTGTATTTCTAACAGGATATTTGGAAAGATTTGAAGTCATAATATCTGAGTAGCTGTTTCTTAATTATATTATTAATGATCTTAATTGGCTATTTTGAATTAAAATAATATTCTCTGTTAAGTGCACAATGTGATATTTTATATTAACTTGTTAGAAAGATAAATGTACTCATTCTGAGACAGGATATTAGGGCACGGTAGGCAGAAAACAGGTGTAACCTGTCAGGTACAAAGAAATGGACCCAAGCCGGATGTAAGCTAATCCGGATGGAGGGCTGAACTACAGGAGGTAACCTGCCAATCACTGCCACGATGCAGGCCAGAGCAACGTGCTGTGGATTGGAAGCGAGCGAGTAGAAGAGAAGGGGGCCTTTGGCTTTGCTGCCACTGCGATCCTCCAGTTCTGTGGTCTTCCTCTTTCTGCAGTGGCCTGGCAGAGGACACACCTCTACTTGCTCACTTTTTCTTTTCTTCTTTTACTTTAAATAAGAGTTGTGTTTACCTGTTCATCAGTTGTTCTGACCAATTCTTTAGATGGGACAGAGACAGCTTGGAACTATCAGACACCACAACACCCAGTAATGCTTGCCCTTGCTGAATGATGGTCTAGAGGTTGTATAGGCATGTTTTTGTGAACTAGTTCCTAATATTTTCCAATTATTCTCAGTGCAATTTGACATAATATTTTAACCATTATTTATACCTTATTTCCCAGGAATGTTTGTTCTTTCCTTTCTTTCTTTCTTTCTCTGCTCAAGCAATGACTTTCTTGTTTTACAATGGTCTTGACAATGATAAGAAATTTAATGGGCACAAATAATTAATAGCTGCTTCTAACTTATTACCACTAATTAGCTCTAAAAACCAGAAGTAAGTTGCTTGGAATGTTAAAGTCAGCATTAATATTGATCACCATGCTAATTAGTCCTAGTAGTAAAAGCAGGCAATTTGATCAACAGCTATTAGTGTTGGCTTTCCACCCATTGTAATCATGCAGACTCAGTTTGGTACAGTGCAAAAATCAATGTGTTTGCTATAATGTAGATTATCATCTATTTCTTTCATTACCCAAATGAACCCTGGACTATGCATTTATAATAATCTGATCAATATAGTCTGAGTGTTTTATAGTCTACTATTGGTTTAGAATCAAGAAATGTAAGGGTGAAGGCCTCACAGAATCATTAAATTAACTCTGAAGCTTCAGGCCCCATGTACAAATCACTTTGGTAAATCATATATTGCACACCACAACCATCTTGATCACTAAAATCTTAACATATTTCTGACCCTACCCCAAGCATACTAAAATCCAAGTAGTCTAAATGTAGTATATTTGTAAACTAAAGAGATTAAAACTCTCCTCTATGTCTCTTCTTGCTAGTCAGTGGACCCAGATTTTTACACATTTAACATTATATTACTTCATATCAAAGCTTTTATGAATAAACTTTTCCTTTCCTATATGTAATAATGTACCTACATTACTGGAATAAAGCAGTTGACAGTTAACCATTTTCACCTGCTTGCACTACAATTACTTCTGCCTAGAAGTTTTGCCTACTGTCATTCTGGAAAACATTTTCTTACCATTCATGAGTCAGATCACCCAATAAACTTTCTGAGTCATGATTGCCCAGTAACAAGGAACTGTTCCAACAGTTAATACCAATATCATAAGTATCCAGTTCCGATCTCAGGGTTATATCAGACCACTTGAGGTTGCATGTGAGATCCAGCAAGGTAGTTATATTTTTGTGCCTCAGCTCAATGTTACGTATTAATAACATAATCACAAAATGAATCATTAAGTATATTTCAGTGACATTAAAAGTACAAAAAAAAAAAAGTACAAAAAATTGCATTGTGAACTTAAACACAAGACCATGATAATCCGTAGTTAGTAATTAAAGGTTTTGCCTCTATATATGGCAATCTAACTGAGCATAATTAAGCATTAATTAATATTAAAAGATTAGCTAACTTCTTAAATAAGTTTTACCAAATCTCTTTTCAGTCCCTTAATGAAACATCCTAGGGTGGGATTTCATGGCATTTCACAGTGTTTGGGGAACATTTGCTATTCTTGTTTCTCTAAAATGTAAAATAACTTATCTTGGTCAGCACTGCAGGTAAGATATTATGTCTATTCCGACACTTTCACACATTTCATACGGCAGCTGGCTAAAATGTATGCCTCTTTTGTTATACAGGAGTATTTTTACATGTTAGTGATAAACTGTGATGTAACTATTGCAAATAACAAATAGTTGGTCTAATAATCAGGCTATATACATGGATGCAAACAAAGACATTTTCTTGGATCTGCTTGAGTGAATGACTCACAGACGTACAATGTTTACATTGTTTACTCTCAAATGTTCCTTTGTGAAGAAAACTTCCTGTGATGTGGGGTAAATATACCCTAAACACATCTACTGTTTGACACATAAGCTCATGAATTACCTGTTGTAACCCAGGGAAATCCATGCTTCAGTTCCTGAAAGTTTCATATTCTGTTCCTGATCACAATTCACCAGTCATTCCTCAGCCTTTACCCAATCAAGGCACAGTGATATGATTCACAATGATGTCTCAGTCAACATCAAATACCTCACAATTCTAGCCCCACAAAATTATAATATGGAACAATTCTTATCACCTAACGACAATGTAGTAGCCACGATGTCATAGCACAATGCATTTCTCATGTGTTTGTGTAATGCTGCTGTAAGCAAACCTTCTGTGCTGCCAGTCACATAAATGTGTGACGTATGTAACTATGTACAGGACTTAATAGTTCATAATGAATGATTATTTTACTGGTATATACTATACTATATTATTTTCACTATTTTGGTGTACTCTTTTTATGTTAAAGATTATGTAGAACAGTATGCTGAGTTATGCCAACAACAGCCTCATACATCTTACGTTTACCACCTCTTGATAGCATAACTTTGTAGTACACATTTAATCTTGGGCTGTTTCATTTATAATGGACCTACAAGCAACAGAGTGTACCCCACACACACACACACATATGCCCACAAACACTATGTAGCATAGGTGCAGGCTTGCTGCACCTTGCGGATGTGTACAGCTATACTCTATGACATTTTCACAACACTGCTGACTGAGATCACCAAACAATTTCAAAATATATCCTCATTGTTGAGTGATGCACAGCTATATCCAACTGGACTAAATTATATAGTATAATTCATGTTTTATAGTTTTAATATCTGCAAAAGTCTTGGACAATTTATTCCTAATTAATTCAGCTTTTAATATTTTGAAATTGGTATCTAAAATTTTAATCTTCAACTATTGATTGTTAATATAAAGAAATACAATTTAATGTTCCATATTGACCTTTTCCTTTGTTATCTTTGGTAAATGGCAGACAAGCTAATTTTTGTAGCTTCTTGGCAGATTTCTTGGGACTTTTGAACATATTTTCATGTTACTTGAAAAATTCCAGAATTGCTTTCTCTCAAAATTATGCTATTTCTCTTTCTCTTACCCTTTTTTGTGGTTTATGGTATTCAGTGCAATGTTTAGTAGAAACATTAAGAATATATATACTTATTTTGTTTATGATCTTAGGAGGTGTCTTGGTTACTTTTCTCTCATTGCTGAGACAAAATACCCAATACCCAAAATTAAGGGAGGAAAGGTTTATTTAGCACACAGTTTGTGGAGGTTTCAGTCCACAATCAGCTGGCTCTAAGGCAGAGTGGCCATGGCAGAGGGCAACAGTTCATGGCTGTGGAAAATAGCAAAAGCAACCAGAGCAAAGAGGGAGGAGGCAGCCAGGAGCCCCTTTCCCTCCCTTACATTGTATGCAAACTACCCGCCCCAGCAGGAATAGCGCTCACATCCATGATCCCAAGGTTGGACCATGACTCACTCACAAACTCTAGATGCCTTCCCATGGCTTCATGAGGCTTTGGGGGGACATCCAGACACTACGGGAGGACAGCACTCACTTTTGGACATTCATGTTGGTTGGTGTTTTTCTATAGACGCATTTTATAGGTTGAAGAAGTTCTCTACCATTCCTAGTTTGAAAAAAGCATTTCTCATAAATGGACATTTAACTTTTCAAATATTTTCCTGCATTTATTGAACCGATCACATGCTTTTCTCTTTTTAGTTAATGTTGTAACATGTAATGATTTATTGTTTAAAATAAACCTAACTTTTCTTTATAGAGATAAATTTCACTGATCATGATGCCATATTCCTTTTATATATTGCTGCAATTTGATAATATTTTACTGAGTACCTTACTACTATGCTTATGCAATAAAAACTTTGATTTATTGTTAGTGGGACTATTATTTAGGAAGATAAGATTCGGGGCTGGGGACTATTATTTAGGAAGATAAGATTCGGGGCTGGGGATATAGCTCAGTGGAATAAGCGCTTGCCTAGCAAGCGCAGGGTCCTGAGTTCGATCCCCAGTACCGCAAAAAATAAAAAAAAAAAAAAAGGAAGATAAGATTCTTTGATTTAATGCCAGTATAATGTAATGTTTTCCCTCTTTGTACTTTTTGGAAGTTCATGTAGAATTCTTATTTTTTTCTATGTTTGGTAGAACTGATTAGTAAAGATAGAAGAGCCCATAGACCTTCTCTTCCTAGAATTCCAATCACACGCATTTTGGATTATCTGACACTTTTCCCATCATTTGCTGACACCGTGTTCAGTATTTTTGAAGTTTTCTTCTGTGCGCCTCTTTTCTGACTGCTTCCGTCATTGTATTTTTATCCCATGTGGTAATTTTCACCCTAAATATATTTGTCTCACGAGTGGCTCCACTTTTTTCTGTACTGTGCTTTCCATTTGATTTCTAAAATATTTCTATTTACTTTAAGCAAATTGCTCAGTCTTGTGACAGATGTTTTAAGATCCTTTTTTGACATCCCGTCTTCTCTGTCATTTAGAGACGTGACATACTTTTCCCAGGAGGGATAATATTCTCTCACTTGTAGGTAAAATGAACACTTTCAGTTACTTACTGTTGATTGGTTGAGGGTGAGACTTGCATAAACTACATTATTGAGTACTTGGGATCTACTTTCTGCTTCAACAATGTGTCTGACTTTGTTCTGAGAGGTAAACTAGTTACTGTACATGTTTATCATTTTGAGACTCGTTCAGTTAGCCTTTGTTGGAGCAAGTTTGGGATATCTTGAGCTCTAAATCTAGTTTAGTCTTCAAAGGGAATGTGATAGTTCTGGGTATCTGTCATATACCCTGTGTGATCAGGGAGGACCCTAAATCCTGGCACATGGGGAACTCTAATATGATTTCAGTAAGCCTGTGTTTCTTAAAGAGAGTTGTGAACTGTTAAACTTTTAGCTACCCTACCAGTCTTTGCTAACTTTGTGGAGTTCCACACTAGGTCTTGCACAGCCGTAGATCCAAGAAGGCCAGAATAGGAATGTCTCTAGTTCTTTCCAGGTGTGGTTCCTCTTGTCAGGAACTCTATGCTACAACTTCTAGACAGTTCAACTCCCTGAATTTTGACCTGTTTCTCAGGCACTTTCCTCTTTGCTGGGACAATATACCAGACACCCACAATTTCAAGGAGGCAAGTTTCACATTGGCTCACAGTTGGTAAAGGACAGTTTTCAGTCCATGGTCACTGACTCCAAGGCAGGTAGGCATGGCACAGGGGCATGGAAGAGAAGTGGTGATCAGTGTACAGCAGCGATGAGGAGGAGGGAGGTAAGCCATCATGGGCCAGGCCTCCAGGGACCCACCTCTTGTGACCAGATCCAACAACCTAACAAGTCTGATACGAGCCCCATATTCCAAGCCCCACCTATGAGCACACAAGACTTTGGGGAGATATCTAGACACAAACCGTAATAATCCAGGTCCATAATCAGTGAAGCTGTTGTGTTCTGTGTGGAACGCGCCTTCGTGCACCATGGTCTGGTCTGTGCCTCAGAAACCCAGGATGGCTGCATTGTTGCCTTCTTCTTTATTTGCTCAGGAATCACATTCCTCTCTAGCCTGCTTTCTAATGTCTATGACTGATTTGTCTATGCAATTTATCTATTTGCTGTCTATTTTTAATGAAAAGAAAGTAAGTTCAATTCATGTTAATATATTTTGGGCACAAGAAATTATCTATTTTTCATTTGTCTTTATTTGTTAAAAATATGCTCCTTGCCATATTCAATTCCTCCTCAGATACTCTGTGTTTCTCTGTCTACTTTTGTTTCTTCAGCTTAGTGTTAGTTTAGGAAATGATTTTCATTTCATTGCTCACTACTTATAGAATTTTGAGTTCTCTTTATAAGTTCCATTTGAGTAATCCTGGTCTTCCATTTCTTTTGTCATTTTCTTAAAATATTTAATTTCATTAAATTTACTCTCATGTAATAAATGACAGGCTATGACTTGGGCCTGTTTTGTGACCTTGACATTCTGGTGTGCTTTTGTGGCAGAACAGCCTTTTTATTATTAGTTTTAGTTTTTATTATAAATGAAAAGTTTCTTCAGAGGAAGAAACTTCATATGAAGTTTCTCATGACTTCATATGACTTTGTACTCCAGTACTTTTCAATGGTGTGATGTATTTCCTGAACTTTTAAATAGTGATTAATTAAGGGTATTGTTTATAGTTTCACAGAGCTTGGTTTCCTATTACTTTTATACAGTGTTAGAAAATAAATGTGCCATTCTCGAAAATGTCCCGGCTTTGTCGCCCTGCCTCAGCTCCACTTGGCCTTTCCTTCGTCTGTACGACCTCTGTCGTGTGCAGCAGCGTGATACCAGCCCAGCAGCTTATCCTCAGGGCAGTAAGGTGGCCCTGGGTGGTTAGGTGTCAGGAACTGCAGGGACTAGAATGCTGCAGCCTTTCAAACTGCACCAGGGACCCTTGTGCCCACCTATTATGAGATTAGGCAAAATTAATTCTACATGAGTTCCAGTTACTTAGGATTTCTTAAAATTCTTCCTTCAATTCATCAAAAGAGATTTCTGTTAAATACCTATTGATGGCTTTCTGTTTGTTAATATGTTTTCATTCTTTTACTTTTAAAATAAAAAATACCTATTGATAAACAAGAATTTCTTATAATCTCTAATTCATAGGGATATTTTGCCATTTAGTTACAATACAAATGCTTTCCATGTATTATTGGGCTTAATTTATTCTTACCTTGTCTGTTTAAACATGCATGTTTGAATCATTTAAAATATCTTGCTACAACCACCACATCACCAAAGTCTTCAAAACCAAGATACTTTTTTATAGTGAAAGCCAGCAAAGTTAAAAATTATTCTGTGCCAAAGCCATTGAACTGTTCTAATCAAATTGAAAAGTATGCCCATTTTATCTATGAGAATAAAATTCACAGTCCTTATCTTGGTGCACAAAATCACTCCATTATGGCTCCCTCAATCAAAGATATGCTACACAAAAGTCATGATAACCTGCATACAGTTTCTCAAATACTCAGTCCTTTTCATTGTTCTTAACTGCCCCAAATTTACTCAAAGAGTAATATGGATATTAAAGTATGAGCCACTGTCACTGAGTGACCTTGGGCAAGTGCTCTTGGCATTGGTAAAAGAGTGAAGGGCACAAGAGTGTATGACTGTTATAGTATAGTGGCTTGCTTTGGGTGATATGTAAAGGCCCCAGTTCTTTGTGTACCTCTTCCTATGGAAAGCTGAGCTCATGTGAGTTAATGGGTAAAGCATTGGAGAAACATTTGTCTATCACTAACCAATGTTATAGTCTGCTAAATTTGCATCATATTCAGGTGTTTAAAGGTGGAAGCTTATTCATCAGTAAATAGACCAGTAACTGTCCAGCTTAAATTCAAAATCACAGTTCTCTTATTGTATAGAAGGCTCCATTTGGCCCAACATAGTCGATTAGTGACTTCTCTGGGACCACATCTTGAATATTGCTTAGTTCCTGCCTCTTACAGCTTATGTAAGAACAGGCCATGGCACTGAGCTAAGTTTCAGAGTATGAAATAAAAAATTAGGACATATTCTTTCATGCCAAGCTTAAAGTTAAGTTCTTATTATCTTTCTACATAAAAAGGCTTATTGTGCCATGAGTCCCTCTCTGTCAATGATGGTTTAAAAATAATAGTTGATGTAGAGTTAGTTTGTTCACTGCTAAGCTAGTTTATTAAGACAGGTATCATAGTGCCACCTACCAGCTCCTGCTGCATCTGAGGAAGTGGCTTGTGCTAGTGCTGCTTTTGTGAGAGCTTGAACCTAATTACTGCTCCTGAAGCGTTGCTGTGAGATCATCAGAGAGGGAGGATGAGGGGAGGAGAAGGAGAAGCTCCCCTCTGCCCTGCTTCTTCCTGCCTTTTAATCTTCCTCTAATGTCTCGTATAAACTGAACTCAACAGAAGCAAGTTGGCAAGAAAGTCTGAGAAATGCTGTTTGCTTTATCCCAGCCCCCAAATCACAAGGCAAGTCAGAAAGGGTGGGTTACTAATTAAAACAACAGGATTTATAATGGTATCCTCAATCTGTATATAATTTGTATCGAACAGAGTGTAAGTGCAAGGGAATAATACAAAAGGAAAAAGAGTTCATTTTTTAAAATATCTACTGAGCACCAGACAATATATTTGTGTTGGTTAGGGGCTTATTTTTGCAAGGGAACACAATAATACAGGACACATAGTTTATAAGATTATTTATAATAGTCTATACAATAGAATGATATACAAGAGTGCAGGAGATCTGTCCACACACTATAGACCGAGAATCCAGTTGAGGACCTGGATCCCACGATAATGTCCTGCATGAGTTCAGTTTAAGACCTAGAGCCCATAACAATGCCTCCCACGAATTTACCTGGAGGTCCAGAACCAATAACAATGTCTCACGCAGGCCTCATTCACGGATCTGTGCTGGGAAGGTCCACAGGTCAGCGGTGGAATCCAGGACGCCTACACCAGTGGGATGAAGACTCAGTATCAGCAGGCTGAGGGTCTGCACTGGAGCCAGGAACTGCAGCACCAAGTAAGAACCAGAGCTCCGCTGAAAAGTACCACAGCCATTCTCAGCAACAGTGAGGTCCTGAGCTCCTCAGATGATCAAGATGGCGGAGTTCCCATCAGGAAAGCAAACACAGCAAGCTTCTACCGGAGACTGGCAGTGCACCATCTTCCCCTCTAGAGCCAGTAAGCAATGCAAAAGTGAGGACCAGAGCTCCCCAAAGTGAAACAAAGCTATTCTCAGAGTCAACAAGGTCCCAAGCTCCTTGGAGGATGAAAACAGCCAAGTTCATCAGGAAAGCCAGCAGGACAAGTTCTTCCAACAAAACCAACAGCTCCTTGCAGCTTCCACTAGCTCCCAACAGCCTCCTTAGTTCCCAAAAGCCTTTTTCTCTTCTTCTCCAGTTCTGCCTCTTATGCTTCTGGCAACAATCCCCAGGTGGGCCTCCCACACCCAGCACCATGCTTACTCAGTTTAGCTGGGGGTTATAGGTTGACCACCAGTTATCAATCCACTACAATATTAAACTAAAATATTATTCATTCAACTAATATTTGTCGAGTATATAGTATTTCCAGCCACAGTAAGAGTCCCTACAGGTGCAAACATGCAGATGATACTTTTAAGAGATGAATTCTGGTGGTTCTTAAAGAGTGAACTGAGGGAGATGAAAAGTTGTTGCTAAGAGAAAAAGTATGAGGTCTTTGCTGTTCTTCAGTAAAGTCATGTGACAATTCACCCTAAGAGGGGTTGAGAATAACAGCAGGAAGTCCTAGCTTCATGAAGGGATACTTAGCTAGGAGACAGTAAATGCAAGTAGGAATGTCTTGAGCCAAGAACATCGCACTTCTATGTCTTTTGCTTGTAGGTGGGGAAAGTATGACGGTCTGAACAATCCTCTAAGTATTCGCAGGCAGTTTGCGGCAGCCAGGCTAAAAAGTGTCACAGGAGACGTCCTCCACTCGTATTCATACTCCTGCGTTGTCCCTCCCATATTAAATCTGGGCCAGCACTCATTTGGCCAATGATATGATACTTCTTTTCAATAATTAATTACCATCTAGTATCCAGGTGCTCTTACAAGCAATATGGGAACAATATTGAAATATCCAATGAGTCAGTGGGTATAGAAGAAATGGAAACACTTTATATTTTACCACGTGCCAATTTTACTGAGGTCAGTCACTGCTGAGGAAAAATTTTTGATTCTGGATGACCTTTAATATGAATGATATTTGTTATTATTCATGATTCAGAATACTGTTCTGTGCCTAGTAGGGACTCTGTAAATACATTGAGTTTATTGGCAGTAAAGATTTTTCTATATTCCTTAGCTAATGATAAATAGGATAAACAAAACACAATTTCATTAGTCATTAAACATTAGGATTTATGTACTGCATTTAATTTGCTTACTGCCAAAGAAGCCGCTTCTCTTTGTGCTTTCACACCTACATAGGATAAATAAAAACAAGTTTGTTCCTCTAATGTCACAGTGATGACAGCTCCTTCTTAAACACCACTAATTTTGGAACTAGTCAAGTAATTTCTTTCATTTGAGCACAGATCACCTTCCTTATATACTATGATGCTTGTTAAACAAGGAATATTATTTGTTGATATGACCTTTCCTAAGAAGGCAAGAATGATAACTGCAATTAGTATTGGTTGTGGAAATCCATAAAGGTAATACAGACATATAAAACAGGTTTTCAAAAATCTAACTACAGTAATATATGCATACCTAGGTGTAGAGAAACACAGTTCATAAGCTAAATCTTGGAAGTGGCCTATGTGTCTATCAGCAGATGAATGGTTAAAATGTATCCAGTTGCATCCATATACCTATAAAAGCCTTGAGTTTATCTTTCTTTATAGCTGAGTAATACCCCATTATTTAAAAATACCACATCTTTTTAATCCAGTCCTCAGTTGATGGGCATCTGGGTTTCCAAAATTTAGCTATAAGAAATTGCCCTACTATAAATGAAAGAGTAAACAAAATCCAAAATGTACAACAGATATTGTGAAAGGGAAAGAAATTGCTTAAAAGGAAAGAACAAGTGGGATGAAGAAAAGGAGAAAGGAAAGAAAGGAGAAAGGGGAAAATGTGTATACAAGGTAGCTAAGATAATTGTACTACTAATTTCTGTTGATTTATTGAAAGGAGTAATTAATGCTTAATTTTTTCTTAATTTTTAAAACAATTTTCATGCTTATGTCTGGCAATCTGAACAACTACTTTGAAGATGACACTATGCACTATAGCAATCATTGTTGATTCCCTATCATCTTGTTTTGAAATTCTGTACTGTTTTTAATTTTTAAATTTTTATTCTCTTTCAAATAAAAAACTGAAAAAAAATTTTATCTATACACTATGGAATGCTACTTTGCCACAAAGAAGGAAAACTTGAATCATTTGTAGGAAAATGCTCCCTAAAACCATGAAGGTAAATGAAATAAATCACACAAGCTTAAATATTTTATAGTTTCTTTATATGAAAAACCCAAACTATAAATGAAAAACAAAATAAAAGATAGCTAACAGGATATAGGCAGACAGATATTTTTCAAGTGGAAAGATCGAGAGATTGAGGGAGTGGGAGAGGTGGGAGGGGATAGGTAGTCATAAAGCCAAGGAGAAAACAGCAGTATGAAAGGAAAAGAGAAATTAGACATAGGGAACAAAAATGTATATATAAGATAAACATGAAAAGTACGTAATAGTATATATAAATATAATTACTTAGAATATAAATCTACTGAGTTCAAGAGAGGATTATGAAGTTTCAAGAAAGACAAAATGATGGGGTCTCATGGTGGGAAATGAATTGAATGAGAACAATGACACAGTATTAACAAAAAGCACAGGTGTTGCTGGCTGGCATGTGAGGCAGTAATTCATGATAGAGTAAGTCATGTTCTGTGGTGCTGTAAATTATGAGCCACTGATCTGCACCTACAGATAGCTATGCAATACGTGTGCTACAAACTCAGTGGGGATCATGCAGATTGTTAGGGAGAAAACCAAGAAAAATGGTAATTTAGTCAATACATGATATTTAAAGATATTTTAAGTTCATAATATAAAAATAGTTGAATCTTAAAATTCATTAGATTTCTGAACACTTCTCAAGCATTATGAAAGAATATAATCTATCCATAAAATGCAACATAAGACTTTTCCAGAGTTAAAATTCAGAAGGAGAATGCTAGCCTGAGACACACAGAGTAGCCCCCATGCCCTCCCTCCATCCCTGAGGACACAGTCTCTAAATCCAGTGCCCACGATTCTAGCCTAGGGCTCCACAAAGAAATAAGAGATAATCCACAGTAGTGTGGACCTCTAGGCGCATGCAAGCACTTTTACTTGGCTCACATAGAAATACGCACAAAACCTTTCTGGTATGATTGTTAAAATAAAAATGTTTATGCCCTGAAACTCTATTTTAACAAGTATACAAGGCTGTTTGGATACAATTAGCCCTCAACCTACCCACGGGATTAATATTAAGTGTAATTCTAGTCAGAGACACGAACCTAGATCCAACAACAGCAAATAGAGTAAGGCAGCACCTTCCAGGGATAACCGATTGCTAAACAAAGCACCTGTGAGATGGATACACAACTGTCATGTTGTAAAACAATGACATTTCTGAAGGTTTTGGTATACAAGACAAGAAAAGGGATAGGATACAACCGCTCAAGTTCCTTTCTGTGTCAAGATTTTCATAGTAGTAGACATTATCGTTGTAAAACTGTTGATCCATTTTTAAAAATTTTTTAGCTGAAGAGCAAAAGTGCTTCCTAATGCAATACAGAAAATCATGCTTCTTTAGCAGAATAGTAATTATTGTTCAATAAATTGACTTCTAGAGTTTCATCAATTGCAAACCAAATATCCTGACTTTTCATTATTTTGATGTTACAGTTCATAAACAAGTCAACATGCACGTTTCCTTGTACTGACTGTTAGAGAAAACGGAGCTGTCGGCACTGGGTAAATGCTTCTGTGCTTCGTGGCTCCTCTCATGGGGCTGTTTCAGTTCTGAAAGAATAGAAGAGGGGTGAGCCTCACTCTCTGCACGTCCTGTCTAGCATCTCAACCTCAGATATAAATCTGCTCCAGCTCTGGAGCTCAGTGGTAATGAATAAGCTCTTAACTACACTGAGAAAAAGTGTAGCAATGTATAATCTCAATAATTCTGCAGCATAGGTGATGCAATTACAACTCCAAGTGAGCAAAAGAAACCAGGCAAGGTAGCAAAAAATAATAACAGATTAGACAAGAACAAGGCGCATTCTCCTAATGTAAGATTGAGATGATTCACAGCTCAGAGCAAGCAATTTAAATGAAAAACAAAAATGGTGTATTCATTTAATATAACCTCATTTTGTTTATGCTGACTTAGGGAATACTTTGGTGTCTATATTTTAGCTAGTACTGTTCTTTTTGACTTTTAGAAATTATTGTATCCAGGGGATTTCTGTTATGTATTTGTCTAAACATGGCATGAATGGAATGTGAAATATTTCTAACCTGCTACTTCAGCTCACTCTAAAGTTGGTCCATAAGACCTTTCTCACTGCTTCTCCATGAGGCAGATGGCCTGGTCATCAGTCAAGTCCTGAGAATCAGAAGCAGGATTCCAGACATTTGTGCTAATCTATCTATCTCAGGTTATCAGGGAGAGGATAAGGTCTCTGGGAGACAGGTCCAGGTCTCCCAGGAAGAGTTAAGAATAATCCCCAGTACTCAGTTCAATGGTCAATAGCAGAACCTGATTTGTAAGGGGGAAGCTGGAAGGTGGAAACAGGCGTATAACCACACAGTGACTGAGCAGAGCTCATTCCAGGTGTTTGCTGCTGACAGCCTTGAGGGCTCTTCATTAAAAGAGTGACTTTGTCACTTCGTTTATCACCACTTGCGAGTCATGAGGTATAAGATATAGAAGAGCAACTAAATTTTCTGTATCTAGTTTAAAGACAATTTGTTAGAGTACAGGAGCAATTTGCAAGTCAATTTCATTTGTGCCTCTGATCTTCAAGGGTTAAGAAGAGACTGTTCAAAAGGTCACTAAACAGTTTTTCTATACTGTAGAAATAAGAAGTTATATTGCTGCCCTGCTTTACATGAGAGTCTCTTAGAATTAAAAAGGGTGCCATGCTTACCCTGGCATACCATATTCAGTGACTATTCTTGTTACATGTGGAATTGTAGCTGGTCTTAGCTGCATACATATTTGGTCAATAGATGTAATGAAAACTCAATAGGAAATATGCACAGATATTTCTAAAAGGTCTTTGCAGAAAGGATATCTAAAAAGGCAAAATTGAGTAAATGACTCTTGTTCATGGCACTTGTTTTCAATATGTACCTTTGCATTCTTTGTGCTTTCTGATTAGCACTTTAAAATATTGTGGAAAATGTAAGATAAATAATGAAATGTAACAAGCTTATAATATTAGCCTATATATGGACAAAGATCAAGTTGTGAAAGTAGACAGCCATTGGAAACACTAAAACTGACCCAAATATCAAATAACCTTGATGAACCCAACAGGGCACTTGATTGGAATTTTTAGAATTTCTTAGAGCAACAATGAATGCTTTATAACAGGAATTTAGAATTCCCATAAAGCAGTAATTTTGGATAAGCAACACTGCATAAAACATTCTTACAAACCTTAATATCACATATCAAAATCTAGAGGCAAAGAGATCTTTTCCACGCATTTACGGAGACTATAAAGTATCAAAGAAAATTATTCTCTTGTTAATGTTTTTGTTTGTCTTGTTTTAAGCTCTGAACTGTTTATTAACTATTTGACCTCAGATAGGCTCCCTGAGCTTCAACATTTTAGGATATAAAAAGAAAATTATAAGAACCACTGAGAACCACCCACATAATTTTAGACAAACGTCCAAGTGTAGAAGAAAAACGAGGCACTATGTACAAAAGTGTTAAAAAACCAAAAAGCGTTACACAAATTTAAACTGCTTTTCTCACCTGCAGTGGCGTTCTTGCTTCCGTGCTCTGCAGAAATGTGACTGATGCTGTCCACAGTGCTATAGAACAGTGTGGCTCTTGCAACATCTAAATTCCACACACCAACTTTTCATTCCTTGACCCCTCTGCCTGTGGCCTGTGCACACAAACAGTGCCATCCTCGTTAGCACTCCTTCCAAAGCTAAGAAAACTTAACAGGAAAAATACGCTATCAGGTGATTACATGGGTGGTTTATGTTTTCTTGGAGAGTAGTGTTGTTTCTGGCAGCGTCTGAGCTGTTGAAGTATCTCACTGTTGGTCGGATTCTGGTATTCAGGAGACTATGTGCTGTATTTGATCCCTGGCCCCCTCCACTATTTTCTCAAATTAATTTGCTCAGTTCCCTAGTCAGACTTCCCTTCTGACCCTAGCCAACCTCTGGATAATAAGTTAAAGTATTAACCTTCCTTCAGGTTTGAAGACTCAATTTCTGTTTACTTTCTTCAAAGGAGTTTGAGGAAGAGTGATTTATTTTCCAGTTTCACACCTACAAAGGAAATAACATTAAATGCTCCTAAAATGATAAAAATGGTATACGTACATGTAGACTAAATGTCTAGTAGAAGCAGGGTTCTCCTCATACATTTATTAGTAAAAGCTTTTCTTTGGCTTGAGTGACAGACAATGGAATAAAATAACATTTGAGGGTTTCTGGAGGCAAAGAAAACTCGTTTTCTGGTTTTCAGAGAGAAATACTGGAAAAAAGAGCCCTGGAGACTGCACCAAAGATTCTGTACCCAAGACTGGCAAGGAAGAGAGAGTGAAAGAACTTGGGGCATGAAGGAGCCATATGCTACCCTGTGATGGTGTCTCAGAGGCTGACAGGGCAAACTTAGGACCTCAGAACAGACTTCCCCTTCCTCACAAGGCCGAGCAGCCAAAATCTGATCTCTACATTGCAGCCTCAGAGGATCTTGTTCCTCTAAGAAAGTGAGCATAGGGAGAAGAAAGAACTTGCATGTACCAGTTCCCCACAATGACCATAATCACTATGTTCTGCAAAAATGTACTCATGAAAAAAAATCACTTTTTAAAAAGTGATCATAAACTTTCAGATACAAATTAAATGGAGTTTTGATGTTTATACCTCCACCAGCCCAAAAGAAGATAATTTCAGGGTCAGAAACCATAATGAAGGGGTGTGTGTGTGTGTGTGTGAGAGAGAGAGAGAGAGAGAGAGAGAGAGAGAGAGAGAGAGAGAGCTTGTTTTCTTCCACCTCTGGGTTTATAGATCTAGATTCACACCCACTACATATTTAATGCCTCAATTAATACATATGACAGCACAACAAATGGGAATTTTTCTTCCCATTTTTGCAGCCGAAACACCCCAGGTACAGGAATGCATGTAGCTGTTCCTGAGAGCGCAGCCACTTACGCTGATGCTCAGATTCGGCTCGGTCTCTCTGAATCTAAAGCTATCTTGTCTGCTGTTTTGTAGTAACCATACCACAAGGTTGAGCAGAATGGGAAAAACCTAGTATTAACCAGTTACATTATTGACCGTTTTAAGGTTAAAATAAAGCTGGAGTTCATTCTTGTCTCTTTACGTCAGTACAGATAAAGAGGACAAAGAGATTTTTGACCTTTAGTCAAAATCTAGCCCCTCTTAAAAACACTATGTCTAATAACCTCCATGCTGGCCTTTCACAGCCGCAGTTACAATTTCAAAGCACCACCTGCAATCTTCACAGGCGTGCGCAGCCTGATTTTTTCACAAGGTGTGCTCGGTATTGGTTCTGAAAGGACAAAGCCCATGAGGGATGAAGATCCATCTGTAGTCTGGAGTAATTTTCTGAAGATTAGCGACTTGGCTAGTCTGAAGAAAACTTTGGCAAGCCTTGGGAGTAGGGGAGGCAGCTGGGAACAGTTCTGGGCCACTTGCTGGGTCCCACATGCATCAGAATGGGCCTGGCACCAAATGATCACCCAGATAGCTGCCAGAGGAAATTGGCACTTGTGCTACAAGACCAAGAGGGAAACAAATTGCTAGACAGTGGTGCCAGCTGGAAAACTACCACCTGTGAAAGGGAAAGGACGGGTTCCTACGAAGGATACCAAATAACCCCCGAAGTGTGCAAAGAACCCCAGGATACGGACATGGGGGACGAGGGACAGGTTTGGGACTGTGATGCAGACGAGGAGCCTAGAAGGCAGGAAGGAATGAAAGAAGAAGAAAATTAATGGAAGGAAAAATGTTAACCTCAAATGACTTGAGAAAGTCAGGAAGTCAACAAATTTCTGAAAAGGGAGTTTGGTATAGTTCACTTTTAATCAATTATATTAAACTCCCAAGTAAGATAAAGATAGCTACTAGGGAAACAATCATTTTCTGAGGTTGAACAAGAACACATATTAAAAAGAAAGTCAACTGGATGGGCATGGGGCACATGCCTGTAATCCCCACACTCAGGATGCTGAGGCAGGAGGATTGCTGCAAGTTCAAGGCCAGCCTGGGCTACATAATGAATTCAAGGCTAGTCTGAAGCATTATCAATACCCTGTCTCAAAAAACCTAATATTTTTCATCACAGATCTGGCAGTTCAAAATATACAGTATTTTTGGCTGTTCAGTAATCATTTTAATATCAGTTTTTTCAGTTATAATATTGAGCCAATAATGCAAAAATGGTAGTTGATAGCATGGCTACTGAAACTATGCTTATAAGCATTTAATACATGCTATGCACTATGTGAGGTGTGGCAAATTCTCTCACATAATTAGTCTGAGAACTTAGTGAGGTACTATAATTAAAGGTCTTTATAAGATACTAGAGCATACTAGGTGCTCAGTAAATATTAGCTACTATTAATAATGCCATTGATACAGGCTCTGATTAACTACCTAACTTCTAATGTCAAAATTATTTTAATACATATTTATTACTATCCTGGTGCTGGGTGCAGTTGGGAACCATGTAGTTAGCAATGAAGAATTTCAATTCTGCTTCTTACATAAATTTTGGATAATGTCTTCTCAAAGAGATGCAGAAAATGTGGGCTGGTAACAAGCACATGGATATTCCTAACTGCTGGCCAGCCAAGACAGAATGTCTGTGTTAAGCCTGTAGTCCTCTCTGACCTCCAGAATGGTTTCCATTACTTCTATTACCCACTGGCTGCATTGAAACACTGCTTTGCCCAACCTGTGCTTTTTGTAGTTTGTGTATCATTTTACTTGTTTGCCTTGTCAGTTGTATCCACCATTAGCTCTTCCTACAAGGTAAATTCTTCCTACAAGAGTTGCCCTACAAGGGCAAACACCATATCTGTACTCATCAGCACTCAGAAATACTTAATAAGTACCTTCTTGGGACCAAGAATTGTTCTAGGCACTGGACACAGCAGGACTGATGTTCTAGCCATAGGAACCTGACAAAAACAAATAAACAAAGGAACAAACAATAGCAAAAGCAGTGGGTGCTGATGTTGTGAAGCAAAGGGAGCAACAAGAGACAATAAGAGGTGAGAATGAGTTACTGAGGTGGTGGTGAGGGAAGCCATCCAGATAACTTGACCTGCGCTGATAACTCGGGGAAAGATATTCTAGGTAGAAGGAACAGAAAGTAAAAATCTCCCTGATAGCCTTGGATATGCTTGGTTTGTTCATGGAACAGCAATCAGTCATTGTACCCAGAGCAGGGAGCAAAGAGTAGGGAAGGAAGCAATGAGGCTAGAAGCATTGCGGAAAACCGGGAAGACCAGGATCGGGCCCTTGGTTTCATTTTGGGTGAGGTGAGAACAGTGGCAGTTGGAGCAGAGTGGCAGGATCAGACTTTTGCTTTTTATTGTTGTACAGAAGACCCTGGAAGGGCTGGGAGGGTCAGGCGTAAACAGTTGAGGAATTACAAGTAGTTAAAATTCTACATGGAGGTGCAGAATTTAGGGATTGCAATAAGTAAGATTTTTATATACTTCAGGGTAAAGATGACTGAAGTTTCTGTGAGAGAAGCTAGGGAACATAAGAATATGAAAAAAATCAAGAATAACTCCAGTGTTTTGGCATTTGAAGTTTAAAGATTTAGAGTTGCTCTAAGATAGGAAGTACTGGAGGAGAAGAGAGTTTGCGAGGTGGAAGGCAGGAGTTAACTTTCAAAGGGGTCAGCTGTGCAAAGACAGATCTGTCCGAATAGAGAGTTCAGGAGCTGTGTAGTTGGAAGTTGTCAGAAAGCAAATTTCATTAAAATTATTGGACTGGGCAGATTTCCTTGTGAATGGGAAGACAAGGTAAGGGCTGAACACTGACAGAGGCCACGCCCACATTTGATGTTGGAGAAGATCAAGGTGGGGGGGGAGCAGTGGAGACTGCGAGGAATTTGTCTCTGAAGTTGGAGGAAAACCAGGACAATACAGTGTCCTGGAAACCAAGGGTCTCTCGCAGCTTTTTGGTTGAGTAGTATGAGACCTGAGAAAGATGTTCTGGGTCACTCAAATGAAAGGCCCAGTCAAAAAATGAGCAACTGAAGTGCATAGATATTTCTTAGAGGAAGAAATATAAATGGCCAATAAATACATGAAAAAATGCTCAACATCACCAGCGTTGGCAAAATGCAAATTAAAACTGCTTTGAGATAACTTCTTACACTGGAAAGAATAGCTATTATCAAAAATTCTAACAGTAACAAATGCTGGTGAGGATATAGGGGAAAGGAGCTCTTCTACCTTGTTGGAGGGAAGAGAAACTAGTACAACTACTACAGAAATCACCGTGGAGATTCCACAAAAACCAAAACTAGAAATTCCATTTGACCCTACTATCCTTATAGATATCTTCCTAAAAGATCATCGTATTACTGGGGTATGTACACGCCTATGTTTATAGCAGCACAATTTACAAAAGCTACATCCTGGAGTCAGCATATATGTCCATCAATAAATGAGTGAATAAAGAAAATATAGTACTTATACACAAAGGAATACTACTCTGCCATGAAGAAAGGTAAACTTGAGGCATTTATAGGTAAGTGGCTACAACTTTAAAACATACCCTTAAGTGAAATAAGTCCTATATGGCATGGTTTCTTTTATAAGAGAAATTTTTGTGTGTGAGTATGTATTAGAGGAAAGTTTAAATAATTCCTCAAATTGCCTATTGTATTGTTTCAAAAATGTGTAAATATAGATGCTAATTTATTTCATTGATACTGCTGCTTTCTCTTTGTTCATTAAAAAGAAAGTTTTGTGCTATTGTTTTTTCTTCTTTATAAGGGAAATGTCTGCCTGTCTTGTACTCTGAGTAACTACTTGGAATATAATAATGTGCGGTGTATTAACTATTATTATTTTTATTATTTTACTATGAAATTTTACTATTTTCATATAATAAAAAAGAAGTGTTCTCCAATTCCTTGACTGAATCCTCAGCGTTTGTACACTGGAACATAACAGGCATTCAGAACTGTACTGAATGCCCCGATGAAATCTAGTAAGTCTTGCCTCCAAGGAACCCCTCCTTTTCGGTGTTAGGATTGTCCTTGTTTTAGCTTAAATCTCTTCCATAAAATGAAGGAAAAGTTTTCAAACGAGCCTTAAAGATCGACTCTACGACCTCTACTCGTTGCCTTTCTTTCGGAGGCCTTCGGAAGCACAGACTAGCTGGAAGGCGGAAGAGGGGCCGCTAGGACAGAAGCAGCTGGATTCTGCGCGGCTCCTCTTGCCCCCGTGATATCTGTTGGCGATAACTCTTGGCTTTCTCATTAGGGCTATATTCCCAGAACTACAGGTAAAGGTTTCTTCTGAAATACAGAAAAGGAAGTTCATCATCTTTTTGCCTGAGAAGTGGCTTATTCTTTTCTGTTAAGATTGCATTTTGTGTGGGTTTTCCTTTTTCTGTACTATTAAAGTTAGAACCTGGAAACTGTAAGTTGCAAGCAAGCCAAGCATGCTGTGGTAGGCAGTAAAGAGATACACACACCCAAGTGGGAAGAGAAAATAAGGACGACTGGAATGGCTTTTTAATATGAATTAATGGGAGGAGAGTATCCAGTGTTCACTGAGATTCTACCAGGTGTGAAGCTCTATGCACACATTTATAGTTAGTCATTTAAAAAACCTGGAAAGAAGTTCTTATTATTCACTTGTTGCAACAGAAAATTGAGGTTAATAAAAGCAATATCTTCCAATTTTAAGTACATTATATACCAGATATATTGCTAAGCACTTCACATTTATTGTCAGCTTTCATCTCAGAAAAACCCTGTGCAGTACGTATATTTCATCCCAGTTTTAGAAGATGAGAAAAGTGGAGCGTAAAGAAATTTCAGAGTTTGCGGGAATTAATATGACTACCAGAGCCTCTGTCTGGACACAGCTGCTAAAGACCTGCCCTTTCTGCCACACCCTTTTGTCCCTCAAAAGAAGCAGAAGAGCCAAGGAAATGGCTAATGGAGATAAAGCAAAACAATTATTGAGTGAAGAGCATCAGTTGTCCTACGGCCTGGTTGGTTACACTCGCTAACTAAATCACACTCATTTACACATTGCCTCATTCACCCCCAGCTGGAGAGGCGGGTTCCATTTATTTCTAAACACCTGTCAGTGTATTCTGATTTGAAAATTGCTTGAAAATTCTCACAATGTTTAGATTCTTAACTCACTACAAGTTGAGCAGGATCTTCTCTTCTTGGCCTCTCAACAAGCAGACAAATAGGTTATAATTAGATGCTAATAAAGAAAGCCTTGTCTATCCTATCTTAGTGTATGCATGTGTGTAATATGCATGTAACTATATTTTTCAAAATAGTGTTCTTATAGGCAAATCGGGAGATGTGATAATTCAGAATGAGACGTATACATGGTGCTTAGGGTAAGATCCTTGTCTCCCTCGATGAGGAAGGGGAGATGTTACTATTTACCTCATCTGATTGCTTCAGACAGCATTGAAAATAACCCATTTAGTACAGAGGCCAACACAGAAAATGCACCCAATAAATTGTCGCTGCTGTTGCAATCCCAAATACATTTGAAAATACCAAGTCAGGCACTATGGTCACATCAGAACCAGTGGAGATTTGACCTCCAGTGGAGAGCTGGTTTTCAGACCATTCAAATGATTAAGTGTAATGTGGATAAGCCGTAGCACAGACTATGTGATTAAATTGTGGCTACGTGCCAGATACTGTCACAGCTCCTCTCTTTTGCTGAAGAAATGTTTGTGTTCTATAAGTCTAACAAAATGGAAAGGAGATGAGACATTTATATATGGTAAAAACTTCATGGAATGTACACAGGGTCACTTCTCTCTCTCTCTGTGTGTGTGTGTGTGTGTATGTGTGTGTGTGTGTGTGTGTTACAATTATATATCATATAATGATTTATAATGTAAATGTTATTATATAACAATTATATATTATTATATGCTAAAAATTATATGTATACTAACCATTTTCTAAAATTATTTGACAAGCTAGAAAATTTGAAAGACTAAAGTTTTTCAATCTTGATTTTCATTTCCTAAGTAAATTTCAAAGAATTCCCAGCCAACTCCCTAGAACCTCTGCAATTACCACAAATGTTTGTTTATGTGAGCATTTCATGCCAGTTCTTAGAAAGAAATGGTGTTTTCTCCTTCCAAATATCATACCGTAACTATACATAGCTTTAGCCAAAGGCAGAGCTCTGGGATAATATTTTTATTCTCTCAGAACTTTATCTCCATAAATGCAAAGGCCGCCCATTGTTTTCAGGTTTCCATCGAAGTCACCTCCTTCACTAAGTATTCCCTGGTGCCTCACCCGGAGGTGAACCAGTCCTTCCTCTATGAATTCGTCCTATCTCCCTCCCTCCTGTCTTTCTGCCCTTCCTTCTATCTCTGTCTACTCTTTGCTCTCCACCTCCCCACCTCCCTCTACCTCTGTCTGGATCTCTATCACTCTCACTGCACAAGTGCCCAGAATAGTAATTTTATACATTTACACAGATCTTGACACAAGCTCTTGGACATATACTTCCTATACTTCCTCTTTACATTTTATTAAGCATTCAGTATATTAGGCAGCATAATAATGGGTTACATTTTATTGAGTGTTTTTCTTTTGCTGTAAGTCTCTCATAAGGGCTTGGGTATATTATCTCATTCAATCCTCAAGATTAGCTGAATGAGGTTCCATTTACAGCTTGTTCTGTAAGGTGGGCAGGTGAGAGAAACTTCGAGGATGCCACCTGTGACCTAAGGACCCACAGCAGAGATGCTTTCCTTGGTCTCTGCTCTCTGGACCCCAGCCCCTGACCCTGGTGCCAATCAGCACTGCTATAGCCGCTCAATAAATACTTTGAATGAGCAGATACAAGTCAGGGGCTATATTTTCTTTTGGTATTCTCAAATTTTAAGACATGATGTAGGAAAGTTATGACATTTTTTCAAAGACCAAGAAATCTCTTTACATAAGAAGACTAAACTAAGACACTTAAGCATTGTCTTTTGAATAACACAGTGATGCATAATATATCTTGGGTTCTACAAAGAACATTCAAGCTTGCTCTCAGTGATTTATAAATGGCCATTGACTTAGACTTTGTGACTTGTCAATACTTTGACCTTGTTTTTAAAGTTTCAAAGGTGAAAGAAAAATTTTGGGTATTTGCCTTAGATAGCCTAGTGATTCAAGTCACAACTTTATTTTCCTTTCCACTCCAAGAGAGGGGCCATAGTTTTAAACATTTTCTAATAATTACTAATTGTTCCATTTGATCCACATTAATAACATGTAACATTACTCAGTGTAGTGTAGAATAGAAATTTGATCCAGATTTAGGAAAAACTCACAGGCTAGACAGAGGCCTGAAAGTGAGACTTGCTGCGAAGGAAAGGCTGCCGCTAGCTTGGAGAGCGCATGCGTCCCAGCTCTCTCCAAGTGCAGTGTGCACTGAATTATTTCCCTATCTTATCCTCTTAAGTGGGAATGTAATGAGGCAATACTGTCGTTCCTTAAAGATGGATTAAATATAGCAAAAATCAAGCACGCTTCTATTAACGCTGGCTGAGCTGGTGTCATCTCGATAACCAAGATTCACACTCTGTTAGGAACGTATGAAAAACTTTTACTGCATTTAGAAAGGAAACTCATAGTGAGAAGATCAGTCCTGAAAGTATAAAATACACATATCACTCTCTTCAAAGGGTTACATAAAGAGTTAAATATGCAAAACATCCAATAGAGTTTGAGCCTTGGCATTCTCTAAAGACATTCAGAACTGTACATGGTCTAGTATTATGGGAACCATAATTGCTTCCAGGGCTCTGGAAGATGACCTCGCTTCTAAGCCAAGGTCATCATTATTGCATATCTTTAAGGTCACTTGGCCTCAGCTTTCAAAGTGGGAACTCTGGGACCACAGTATCTGGCAACTATTAAGTACTTCTAATGTTAGCTATTAGGAATGTCATAACCTATTTTTAAATGAAATGTTTCTAAAACTTTATTGTAGATCAACAATGAAGATCTATGGATATTATTAGTATAATTTATATCATTTGAAGCCAAGGTAAAACATTTGTTTATTGGGAAAGGAAGAATGTGTTAATGCCTTTAATGGGTTTTATATTATTGTTTTTCTTTGTTTTCTTTTTAGAAGTCATGAATATGTCTAAAAAAGGGTCACTTCTAACAAACCTCACTGTTAAGTGCGTGACAACATTGCTACCTTAGATACGTGCTAGGAGGCAAGAAAAAAATCCCAATCCAGAATCAATTCTCTACAAGATGTGCTTCCTAAAAAGATTAATGAGCAGCAGTTCTATTTAAAATTTCTAGGACAGTTTATTCTTTATAGGAAGTTATTCTAATAAGATAATCCTTCCCTCATTTCTCTTGCTTCTCCTCTCCCTCTCATTGCTTTAATAGTCAATATTCAAAAGTATTGGGTTTCTCAGGCTATTGCCCATTCCACAAAGACAGCCACCAGGGAAGAGCATCTGAGAAAGAGCTTCAAGGAGACACAGCCCAAGATGAGCCCTGTTTTCCGGCAAGCATTCTTGTTCCTCTAAAATATTACTAATTATCTCTGTACAATTGCATTTACCACATATAAAACTCTCATCAATCTCAAGTTTAATACATTTATTTTCAAAATAAATTGTAAATATATGATTCAATCATTTTAAATGTTTATGCAATCATATTTACAACTTCTCATCAAACAACTGGTGTATGAGATTTGTTAATATAATTCTAGCTCTGAGTGAAGTAACAGTCTTTTTATTAGTATGTGTAACTTTATCTTCAATGAATGTACAAGTTTTTAGAAATATTGAAGTTCTATAGTACTAAAATCTACCCCTCATCATGCCTTAAAGAACTGAGGGCTGAAAAGTGATTAATTCCAAAATTCACACAAATAAGGGGCTTCTTTTGTAAGATAAGGTTGAGATAGCAAATGGTTTTATGCCAAGTAACAGCAATGATTTGGGCTTTCCTGATTTGTGTTTCATCTCAAGTAAAAAAGGGGAAAGAAATCACAGTTGAAGAAGCTGTGAAGCTTTCCGAGGTAGAATGCTGCTCGAGCGCTTTGTAATTGATGAAAATGTCTCTTGGATGAGTCTGTTTATATGTGATTGGTGCACTACGATCAGACAAGCGGGAAAAATAAGCTCTCATTTCATGAAAGATGGGTGGAGATTTTCCAATCATTTTCTAAAGATAAACTCAGGCTCTATAAAGCATCAGAAATTTTAGTTGATTTTTTTTTCAACTAAAATATCCTTTTGGCAAAGTATGCACCCAAAGTTGTGAGATTTTTCTCCTTTTTCTTCTTTTTTCTGATACCTTTGAGATTGTAAACCACATAAAAGAGGGCTTTTAAAGCTGCCCAACGAGCGCCAGGCATGGTGGCACACGCCTGTAATCCCAGCACTGGGGTGGCTGAGGCAGGAGGATCGTTGCAAGTCTGAGACCAGCCTGGACTACAAAGCGAGCTCATAGGCCAGCCTGAATTGTATAGCAAGACCCTGTCTCAAAAAGGCAAAATAAATAAATAAAACATAAAGTTACCCAAAGAATCCTAGACTCTAAAACTCAAATTACTATGAATTTGTAAGTAGAACAGGTAATTCCATTCATTCAACAAATAGTGAGCATGCCAAGCACTGTGATAAGTGTTGGAGATACAACAAAGGAAATGAACATCCTGGAGCTTTTATTTAAAACAGTTACTTCAAATGGTGATGAGTCCTATCCCAGGAGGCAAGGAAGTGTCATGGCGGTCAGTTTTAAGAAAAATACTTCCGTCTTTTCGATGGAGCACATGATAGATTACGTCCTACCCTGTTAAGGCTACTTTGTAACTGCATAACTTATTTTGACCAGTAATATAGAGTAGCTGTGCTGTGAATCATTTCTAGCTTTACCTTTAAAAAAGTAAGTTACACTGGGCATGGTGGTACCCTCCTGTAATCCTAGCACTCAGGAGGCTGAGGCAGAAGGACTGCTGTGAGTTCAAAGCCATCCTGCACTGCATAGTTAGACTTTATCTCAAAAAAAAAAAAAAAAAAAACCCTAAATTCGATTTCTGATACTCACCCCACAAAAATCCAGAACACATTATTATTTCCTCCTGTGATCACTGATAGCATTACAAGAGTAGCTAATCTAGAAACTTGGGTCTTAAAGTGCAGTCAATGCATGAGAGAGTTCTCAGCAGAGTTTACCGTGAGGAAGGAACACACTTTGAATTTGTGAAAGCCTGAGATTGAGGGTTTGTTCTTTGCCACGGGATAATATAAACTATCCTGATTTGTATGGGTGCTGTGTGGGGCATACAGAAAATGCACCTAATCCAATTTTAGTGGTGAGGGTGTTCCCTGATGTTACAGACACACGTTATTCCCATACTAATCTTACCACCTATTCAACCTCGAACTATGAGGGCCTAGTGACTCGCAACATGGGTTGAAAATGAAGTTATCATTTAAGAAACACAACTTTAATGCTCTTGCAGTGTCTGTTAGCCAAAATAATGATTCTACCTTGGTACTTCTACACTATATAACTGGGTAACTAGCATGCATTTCTGAGGGCTATCAGATCATTCGTTAGCTAACCCGAAATGATAATCGTGGGACTGTATTTAGTATAGTCTTATTTCAAAAAGGTGACCAGCAAAATACTATCTTTCAGCATCACTTTTCCCTACCTTTTGTCATCTTCCTAGGATGATCAACTTTAAAATAGATGTGAAAATCAAGACATTTATTTATGTTTATCACATTTATAGAAAAATTGAAAAATGATCACTTTTCACTAACATTAACGTACACCACATGTCCTTCCCTTAATAAATTGCAACTGATACAACATTGGTACCTTACTGCAAATTTGACTTTAAGGAAACTTGTAGATTTTGCACTGTGATTTGCATGTTCCTTGACTAAAAATCTCAAAATTCTTTATGCATTATTATTTTTGGTATTATCAGCTTTTGAGTCATCAAGCAGGTACCTACCAAAATTGATCAGATCAATCCTATGTACTGCTTCAGGAAGTTTGAAATCAGTAGGAATTTCAAATAAGCGCTTTAACCAGAATTGACTACTTAGTATTTCAGGATATATGTTTATATATTTTCTCAAATGTCCCATTTGCCTTAGGCATTCTTTGCTACATCTCGCTTTAATTCTTCATACACTTAATGTAGACAAACTTCAGCGCCTGTCTTCCATGAAATGATTTATATAGAAATCTTCCATAAACTTTGCTGATAATAATGCTTCCCATTGCACACTACTGCATCCTTAAGTAGATACTCGTCTCACCCCAGGAAAAAATTCTTTTTAATGATTATAGTGCCATGATTTACCATTGTCAGCTTAGAGAAAATTAATCCAAAAAATTTAATGAAGTGTAAGAGAAAAAAAGAAAAAGAAACACCACAGGTAATGAGTATTCAACCCAAGGAAAACACAGTGGAGTCTTCTTTTACCTTTGACAAATACAGGTCTACTCCTACAGATTTAAAATAAATATTGAAGAAACTTACTGAGTCTTTGTAAATTCTTTGCAAAATCTTCCTACTGAGATACCAGAAGCAAAAACAAAACAAAACAAAAAAAGGAAGACATCTTTAAGTGAGAGACATCAGGATGTTTTCAATAAAAGCTATTCAGCTACTCTGACTAAAGCCCATTTTAAATTACGCTCATCAGCATCTGTGCTGAACGTCCATGGAGAGGCAGCATTTAGATTTTTTGCAGCTTAAATCTGCAGACTCAAGTTATTTGCATACAATCTGCATGAACATGAGATTAGCAGCCATAGTGCTTTGATTCCTGATTTTGATGGACCCCTGGAGATTGACTCACTGCAGCTCAATGCTTTCTCACTATATTAAATTGTCCCTAATCTGATTGGCTACATCTTGATATGCTACACGATGTACTATTTGTCCAGCAAGTTTCTACATTGGGTTCTGTGGTGTGATTGAAAAATACAGTAACTAAATTCTTAAAATTGTATTCATCATGGGGACTTGGTTCATGTACATAACACACCCTCAATCTTTTTTTACCCTTCTCCCTCCTTCTCTGGTCCTCCTGCATTCTGGAAGAAATCTATCTCCCTGTTCCCTGTTATTGGCCCTTCTGAAACATTCAAGGAGGTCCTCTTTTGTGAGTGTCTTTAGTTGCACTGTCCCAGCAGCCTCCACTTCCTGAACTGATTCAAAACATTCACCTCTCACCATCATTTGGACTTCAGGGAAGATCCTAAAGCCGTATGCTGGCAGACCTGGTGAATATGGTGGAAGAGCACACACTATGACATTTTTAGGAGCCTTTGTCTCCATTGGATTGCACTCAGCTCAGCATTCACGAAGTTTTTACCACATCTCATGAAGACAATCATGAAACAGGACTTCCAGGATTGCTTTAGAAGGTAAAAAAAAATAATGTGTTCCAAGTGAGGGGGAATATTTTGAGGGGAAACACATACCATAAATGTGTCTTTTATTCAGTAATTTTTAAAAATCTAAGCCTTCACTGTTTGTTTTGGGCACATGGTGTATTTTCTTAAAGTTTTGATTGTATTAGGATGTAAAATGGGAATAGAGGCCATGACAAATGACACATTACTTCATCATTAAAACTATGATCATGATTTGTGAAATTTCAAAATTCAGAACAAAAGTCCTCTTTGAAGCATTTTCCTGTTTTGCTTCCAGAGTGAGTAACTATGTGTGAGAGCATGTGAAAAGGGTCCAGCCTGGCTTATGTCCAGCACAATAGCTTCATTTACAGGAGATATTCTATGGGGATCACGCATTCATTTCATGGCTTGCCATGTGTCCCAGTGCAAAAGATACAGATTACAGGGTGAGAACTCCGCGAATTATAGCCTTTCGCATCCTCGCCTCTCAAAACTTCTCATTTCACAGGGCACCATTAGTTTACTTTTTAAAAGCTGACTTCAGCATTTTGACAGATGTTTTATGAATGTTGTAAATGGGTACAAAGCAGAGAATACCCTAATATTGAGAGTAGTAAATATCATTGTCACACGCCTAAGGCTTCTCCATGCGCATTGCAACAAAGTGCTCTCCAAAGAGAATAGTTAGGAGTTAAAGGAGAATAAATCACTATTGTAATAATCATAAGAAAGCAATTTCATGGTGCTGTTAGATATTCTCTGAATAACCAGGTGCTAATAATTTCACTGTATTAGTGAAGACTGACAGTCATATTGGTCTACTCATTTGGATGGTATTTGCTTCAGCATTAGAAAAGCTTAATATCTTCCTTTTAAACTCAAGCTATTAACTTGACCATGTTATTAAGAAATTGAAATACTTAATTTGAGGATAATTTACAGTAGTACCTATAACATTAGATACAAATGAGACATTAGCTAAGGATGGAACGGAAGACATTCCTGCACTCTTATGTTCTATTATGGCAGGGATGGGATCAGGTCAATTGGACATCTGGTAGATGTATGGACCTTTTTCCTGTGCCTCTGAGTTCACAAATCCTATACAGGACATGCACAGAAATGTAAATGTGGAGGTCTAAATTATTTCATTTTATGTGCAAAGATCTAAAGTGTTATTTTTTTCCATAATGTTAAAAAAATTAGTTTTGGTAGAAGTCTGAATACTTACAAATTTTCAATTTTAAGATTGTGTTACTAGACACTTTTAGTTCTGTAATTCATCAGATGTCTACAATATAGTCTTTTAAAAGATTTGAGTCACTTCATTTTACTCTTAGAAAAAAAACCCATATCAATAAGATAGTGATGTGTACAAGTTCACTGAAGTGTATAGTTTCTACTGCGGATTCAGTAGGGATCTTTAAAACAAATAAAGCAGGGATATTACTAGTGAGTCAAAATTTCCAGGGAAGACTTCTGTGGCTTATCCTTTCTGTCATACCTAATGTTTTACAATTAAAATAACTCCTTGGTTGTTAATTGTATGTTGCACTGGTCAATAAATACATGAGACCATTGTGACCTTCTTGAGGTCAGAGCCTTTCTAATTCTTCATAACCCCAGTATCTAGCACAAAACCTAGAACGCACCAGATACTCAAATTTTCTGGGTGTTTAAAGGTTAGTCTTTGACATTTTTGGGGTGGGCGTACAACAAAAACATTTCAATGCTTCCATAAATATCAGTAAGGTAAAGGAAGAGGAGAACATCCATTTTGATGTTTAATTTTGTATACTTGCTCAACTGAACCTGACCAACCAGCCTGCAGACAGTCCATGAGGGGCTTTGCTATCATTGCTGGTGGAGTATAGAAAAGCAAACACCCTTGCCATATTATCATTCTATAGCCTTACATAAAAACATAACCAAAACTGCTGCTAGTCTTCACTGTCTTTAAGCCTTGCCTGTCTACATTTCTAGTCACACTCAACAAACTCTTCCAGCCAACACTAGCACTTCCCACTTTTAGTCTACCGCTCAAGGCAGTGTCCCTCCTGCAGGGCTCCTGTGTGTCCTGGCACACGTCTGATGCTGGCCCCGCTCCAGCCTCAGGACATTCTATGGCACGAAGGTGTCACTGAAATGTTGCAGTGCTGCTCCTATTCACACTTGGATAGACGCTTATCCAAGTTCTGTCCTCACACAATATTTGTTCACAGTTCCAACTGGCAGTTAAACTGCCCCTCTTGATCTATAGTTATTTGTTCTTGTCACACCCTCTGGATTATATGATTCTAAATGGAAGGAACTGGACCCTATTAATTGTATCCTTTGTGATTCCCAGCTGAGGATCTGAGACTGTGCTGTAGTAGGAATGGAGTGTATTCTTAGGATAAAATATTTGAGCCAGCAAACAGTAGAGCTATCTGAAAGTTTTTACCTTTTGTTTTAACAGTGATAAATTATTATTCTACTTTTATATTAATTATAGATCTAGTATCTCAACCTTCTGATTCTTTCCAAACAGAAAAACCCTGAGTTCTCTTTAAGCAGAAGGATGCAATCCACACTCCATCTATCTTTTGGGCAATGACCAGCATTAAACTGGGTACAGAACAGGAGAGGGTGAGATAAAATCCTGCTATTGAGCGCAGGATTTGGTAAAGATATCAAGGCAAGGACAAGGAAATACTTCTAATACCTTATAAAATAAATTTTAAAATATTAATTTGAAATGGACTACTTGTGGTATAGAGAAGTTAACTATTCAGTGAAAGGTTGATCTTTGTGTATTTAAAATATGAGGGATACACTCAACAACATTTTAGCCATAAGGCATTTTTATTTAGAGTATGCATATTGTCTTTTAGACAATCATAACCAAATAATATGAGGATAACAACAGTTGTGACATAATGTATCATCTTCAAAGCTCTTATTGATAGTATGAGACAAAAACTAAAAGGATTCTCACCAAAACAAACAAGCAACAAAATATTTGTAATTATTTGAAGCTGTCTTCTTTCAGTATTTGTTAACTCCTCATTAGATAGCATTAATCACCTCTCACTTATGAGAAACGTCACTATAGGAGTGAAATTTTAAAACCTCATTCTAGGTAAACACCATGTTTCAACTCAGCTTCAAATTTTATTTGCACAATTATCAGGTGACACCCATGGGTCTGCTGTAAATTTGGTAGCACAGGCCACAGCAGTCAAAGGCGGAAGCCTAGGTTAATCGGCAGCAGCTATTTTTTGGGTTTACGTCAGCAGTGTTTTACTATTGTGGTCCTAGGCTGCTTGTTAGGCTCTCTGACTCAGTTCAGCTCAGGGACAAAGATATATCCATGACAGAACCTCCAAATTTATTGAGCTACATGGAATCAATGTAGCAATTTGATTCTGTGATAGGGGTTTGAACACCTATTGAATTCATTCATTCATCCCAGCCTTTCCGCAGGTTTTCCACCTAACTGCTGAGCATATGACAATGCTCGTCTAAAGTTTGAAATCTTTCACTATATAACATTGTCGTGATAATAGTATTTACTTCTCAGAGTTGTCGTGAAAACTGAATGAGACTATCGTTCAGAACAAAATATAAATGATGTTCGGTAAATGATAGGTGCTGTTTCCCCAAGGAGAGGAAGAGTACACATAAAATAGTAAAGAGGCCAATTCATAGATGTAAAAACATTCAAGCAAACATCACTTAATTCTTAACGCAGAAACTGAACCGTGGTTCTCAATGAAAAGGGTTTTCAGTCAGCCGGTTCTGGGTCTGGCTCCCAGATTCAGTTCACAAGCTCTTGTGGTATTGAATTGATTGGTTAGGTTTTCTGAGCCCATATCTCCTTATCTAAAAAAAGGAACTACTAACAACTCCCCCATAGGTTCTGAGGATTAAGGGAGAAAGATAAAGCTCTGGAATTTAATAAATATGAAAGCATAAAAGCTTTTGTATGTAGGCTGGTTCACCAGTGCTCTCTTTACCTGGTGATTCTCCCTCAAATATAGATGAAAATAGTAGGCCTTCCCACCACCAGACAATCTTAGAATAACCTGGCCGAGCTACGTCTGTGCCACCTTGCTGTCACAGTGTGGGCCAGCAATGTGTTTACCTGTTGAATTTTTAGACAGCACGTCGATAACAGGCAGAACATTCTGAAACGCTGAGTGTACTGCGAGCCGTCCTCAGAGACACAGAGTGGGCTGGGGAGATCACCAGGATGCTGCCGGGAGGTCAGTGTGGGCTGGAACCTGACCTTGAAGAGATCATGGCTCAGTAGTTCACTGTTAGGGCTTGTAAAATGTCTTTTCTAAAACACAATTCTTCCCCCTATGCCCACTAGAATTCTTCTCAGAGTTCCAACAGGCCTTTATCTTGTCCCTTCCAAAGAAATGAATCATCTTTGATCTCACTAGTTTGTCCCACCCCAAAGTTCACTAGATTCAGTAATTTAGTACCCAAGTTCTTATTAAGTAAAAATGATCTACTCAAAATAAAAATGAATCGATGGCATAAAAGTGGTATACCTTCTGTAGAAAACTTCTTAGAAAGAATTCACAGTGAGAAATACTAAAATGTTTATGCCCCATAACCCTATAACTTTACTCTATAAAAAAATTCAAAAGAAAAATAAAGTTATATCCACAATTAGATTCTAGACTGGCAATATTATTTGAAAACTGTCAATATGTAACAAAGCAAAATTGCTTCAGTAAATTATGATATATCTTTTGATATTTGTCTACTGTAAAATAATTATAAAGATATTATTGTAATATTTTCTGAAGCAACATTTGGTAACAGCAGTAGTATATAAAAACCTCAATTATATTATTTTAATACCTATATAGAAACCATATAACCTTGTATAGCTGCTACAAATGAAAGCAATAGTATAGAAAGTTGTTAACCCAGGATGGCCAAATTACTATTAGTTCATATGATGGAAATCTTCTTTACATTTTTTTAACAATTAAAGAGAACACCGAGATTTATGGCTTCTCTTGTCACATATAGCATTAAGTTCCAAGAACAACAACAGGAAATTTAAATATCTTTGTATACATCTTTCACCAGATCACCACAGAGGACACAGACCTAACGAGAATGCTATGGATTTGTGATAATGACTTAATTGTCTTTCTCCCTTAGTACATGTGAGTTTCCTGAAGCTCTATGAGAGCAGGGACTGTATATTTCTTATTCTGTATTTATTTATGACATTTTTCAATAATAAAAATTTTTAAGTTATATGTAGTTTGTTTAATCATAAAAGGTGAACATGGATGGAAATTAATTCATAAAGTATGTTATAAACTGAAGGCATACCCAACTCATCTCAAAAATCATATTGAAGATGTTTACTTAGATTTCTTCCTGATGTTCAAAGAAATAATATCCACATGGACTATGCTGCCCAAAATACAACATTCTCATGCATTGGCTATTACCTGGAAATCTACTGCAGAGTCATCTTTCTATTTTAACAAATAAAATGGTTTAAAATTTTGTCAGTTATTTACAGCTGGTATTTTGCTGAAAGCTGACTGATTGGGGAATCAGACTTTTTACATGGACTGGGAAGCACATGAAAGGTCAGTAGAAGCCATACTAAAAGTATATTTTGTTTATTTTATAACCAGGAATAGGTATAGTTTCTTTGATTTGTATTCTTACAATTGCAACTCAGTTTTAATATAATATATAACAAATAACTTATAGTGAGATGAGTACTCAAATTAACCACAATCTCCAGTTATACAAACACACACTGTATATGTTTGTTTATAACATTTTGCTTATAGTTGAAAACCAAACCATAAGAAAACCATTTTACATTGAGGATTCATTTAGAAAAGAGTTTTCCAGATGGTGTCCAAGGATAATTGGCAATTTTTAAAATCTGTAATTCTTTTTCAATTCACAATCTGGAGTTACTTATTTAGTGCTAGAGAAATAAACCCAGAAAGGCTTTAGAGATAATCTGATTTTATAAATGAAAAACTGGATAATCAAAGAGGTCATTGCTTGTTGGTGATATAATCCAAACAGCTCAAGGCCACTCACCAGTTAATTGCTAATCCAAAATTCAGATACTGGGCATTGTCTCAATCAAGGACACCTTTTTACACATCATAATGAATTCCTGAGAGGTGTCTCTGAGATATTATAAAATTTAATATTTTCAAGGGAGAGTTGATTGAGCTTATGAAACAGTATTCACTTAAGCAAGGAAAAAAGTAAACAAAGTTCGCCAACACTACTCATGGATTAGAATCATGGAAATAGTTTTTTGGGGACTATGAGTAATGACAAAATATTCTTTAAAGAAACTTTTCTTAAACAAAATATAACATGTCCTTAGAATTTTATCTACAGATATATTTACGTGAAAGTTAATTTGGAAATTTTAAACTTTCTTCAAGTCTGTTCTCAATGTTTCTGCTGCTACAAAGAGTTAAAATGGAATCTGATTTAAAAACTGAAGGATAATTTCAACAGCCTCACATCTTTTAAAGCCTCTGTGCCTGGGAAGATAAAATGAAACAATTTTATATGATTTTTTTCAAGCAGTGAGCTTTGAAAGTCATCCTTCTAATACACAAATTCTTTGATTTTTAGTGATCAACATTTGATTGAAAATAGTACATATTGTGCAATTTAAAAACTGAAGACAGATAACATTTCAAAAATCACTTTGAAGATGCTTACTTGGGATCATTTTTGATGTTCAAAGAAATAATTTCCACATAAAACATGGGTATATATTTCTCTATCAAAAAGATAATTTGCCACAAGCAATTAAGGAGCATAAATTTAATACAATACTGCTTCTGGAATTGAGACCCTTAAAAAATTTCCCTTTCAGTTGCCAAAGTGTGGGACACAGGAACTTTTAAGGTCTATTAAGTTTAATGATCTTTTCATCTTAATACAGAAAATTAAAGGCCAACTTCTTTAATGAAACTTTTACATTTAAAATGATGAAAGGCAACCAAAGAAAAATGAATTGCTGAAATGGTTGTATATTAAAGTGAAATTTTTGACCTCTTATAAAGTGCTGTCTATAAATACCCGGTTTATAACTAGTTTTTAGGTAAGTGTCATAAGTCGTATGAAACTAATCTAAACATTGCAACCGACTTTACATGAAATTATATATAGATTTTATATTTTAAAGTTTGACTTTTTAAAAATAATTTGGAATAATTCTTATTTTGATTCATAAGTGATTCTATTTTCTATTAGCGTGCATTTCTGGTACATAGCAGCTACATTCACCTCGGGGAGCTGGTACATATACATTTCACATCATGATCACCCCCTTTCCTCTTCTCATCCTGTAGAACTTGCAGTTTGACTTGAAGCTATGGTTTGGACATGGTTTGAGAGTGTCCCTCTCAGTTTCTTGTACTGGAAGTGTGGTCTGCATACTGGGGTGTGCTGTGGAGCCTTTATGAAGCAGGCCTTAGTGGGAACTACAGCGCCGAGGGTCCTGCCCTTGTAAGAACCTGATACTGTTCTTCTAAGGCACTGGTTCTTTTCGAAAAGAAGCTATTATAAAAGAGTAAAGCTGGTCTTTCCCTGGTGTCTCTGAGGGCTCCTGTCTTGCTATGTGATCTCCCCCATGGGATACCCCTATGATGCCAGCACCCCACAACCTGTCCAGGGAGATCCTCCTGGAGCTAAGCCAGTGCCATGCATGCCCAGGAGCACCAAAATAGGAGTAAAATAAACCTCTTTTTAAAAGTTACCCAAACTTAGGTTCTTCAGCAAAATAACAGAAAATAGACTAATTCATATGGAGTCATTTTTGCTTTATAATATTTTGCATTTTTAGGGGTAGACTATTAGAAAAATATTTATAAAATTAAACAACATATGGATATGATACATGTTTTTTGGATTCTCTAGTTTATGATTTTCATAATCTTTTCATTAAGTCTGATTTCTAGTTTTATTTTACTAGCCAGTGTTCTCTAACGTATAAATACACACTGGTAGGAATTTATAAAATAAATTTTTTCTCTATGATACAGCAAGTTTAGACTATTCCAGCTAACAGTAAATAAGCAATTTACCATAAGACCTTTATATGACTTCTCATACACTGTGTATCACGAATCTGTACTGGGAGGTTTTTCATAACTTATGACATATGAATAGTCAAACATCTTTTTACTGTGCATAAATATTCTACACTAGAATTTGGAGAGAACATCAGTAAATATGAATTTAATTACTAATCATGAAGTGACTTTTTTTAATCCTTATGATTTTATGTAACGTGTGCAATATTTAAGTTCCCAAATGTGGCAGAAACCATTAGTAGAGTATATCACTATCAGTTGTACCTGTCTTCCTTGGTATTGAACATTCACTATCTAGCTGGCTACACTGTCACCTTGAATAAAGTCTGTATTTACCTGCCCTCTGCGTGCTGTATAAGAAGAATGACATGATAGTGTTTGGACATTTCTAAATACTAGCTATTATGTGCTCTCTGAAACTTTTATATTTTATGTCCCATGTCATTACCCTGAGCTCACCCGTGCTGTTTATCTAGTGTTTCTTGCATTGTAGCCCTTCCCACTTGCCCCATCAATTCTCAGATGTGAACCTCATTCTCACAGTTCAAAACTCCTTACGTTTGGGATTTTCTTCCACTGTGAATAAAGCATGGACTTTACACAGGGTTCAAACATCAGCCATATGCCTGTATTGTAATATGCTGTAGTTTCATACATGCCCCTGAGCTAGTAAGATTTTTCTCCCTTAATATAGGAATCTGCCACATAGGAAATGAAGATTCTTTATTGGAATAGAATTATGCTAAAGAGTTGACTCACGATATCACATGCTTTTTAATTTTGTTTCTTCTTTTATTGGCTTATGGTTGCAACATTGATCTTGGGAAACTGGTACATACGTACACCACATCTTAACCATTTTTATTTCTTTTGCTCCTTGCACCCTGCCTGCTTCAAATATCAATTCCTTTCACGTTCACACAGAGTCTACTTCCCTGTTTTCTATCATTTATCTTTTGGTTTCCTTTTTAATTTATTTGCAATTTGTGTTTACATTTAAAATGATGAAAGGCAACTAAAGAAAAATGATTTGCTGAAATGGTTGTATATTAAAGTGAAATTTTTGACTTCTTATAAAGTGCTGTCTATAAATACCCGGTTTATAACTAGTTTTTAGGTAGAAGAAAAATCAAGTGATAACCCACAGTGCATGATTTGTTTCCTTAGCATCCTGATTTTGAGGTACATTCATTTTCCTACGAATGACTCCAGTTCACCCTTCCTCGTGGCTGAGAAGTGCTCCATTGTGGACATGTGCTATACTTTCTCTAGTCCTCTGCTCATGGGCGTGTAGGCTGTTTTGAAGATTTAACCATTCTGAGTAGTGCTGACATAAGCATAGGTATGCATGTATCGCTGTAAGATAATGTCTTTAACTCTTCTAAGAAGATACAGAGAAGAGGTATAGAAGGATCAAGTAGAATTTCTACTCTTATTTTTTGTTTTATTAGTGCATGTTTGCAGTATATTTACACTCCTTGCACGGAGTTGGTACATGTGCATAACACATCTTAATTCATTTTTTAAGCCCCTTTCCCTCCCCGCTGTGACATTTGTTTGGTAGTTACAAATTGCTTTAAGATTTCTTAGTCATGGAGAATATTTACTGCTCCATCAAAGGCGATGCATAATTGTGCAAGATATAAAAGCCTGGGTTGACAATTGATTTTTTATAACTTGAAAAACTTCACTGCAAGCTTTCCTGGCCTTTAAAGTTTATACTGAAAAATCACCAACTACTCTGACAGATTTGACCTTATAGGTTATTTGCTCTTTTTCTTTTTTTTATTTTAAAGAGAAAAAAATAACAAAGTAACAACAATAAAGACAGAAACAACAATACAAGAACAATAAAAACAATACAGGATCTCAAAACAAAATGACAAGAATTAACAATGGTTGTTATATTACATACTGTTATCTTCAACGAAGTTGCTCCAATCACCAGATGTAAGAATGAAACATTGATCAAATAATTAAAGACAATAGCAATTAATAAAAAAATTTAAAATGATACAGAGCTTCATTGAAGTAGGTGGTAGAAATTCAGCAATGGTTGTTATACTGCATATTGTCATCTTCAAATTAGTTGTTCTGATTAGCAGGTATAAGCGTGCAAAACTGGTCAAGAGAAGAAAAATTAAACACTAACTGTCCTTTCAATAAAATAGTAGACATCAGTAATACACTTATCTTGGCTATCCTTGTGTGTACATATATATTTTTTCTTCTAATTTTTTTTATTTTAAAGATAAACACCCTAAACATATTAACAAACACACAGACATAAATGAAACAACATAAGACCAAAGATACAGGATTTCAAACAAGGTGAAAGGAAATGAACAAATGGTTGTTATATTACATGGTTACTCAGATAAACAAATGTAGGCATATAAGAATGATCAATAAATCAATACACATTAGTAATACAATTATCTTAGCTATTGTGTATGTGTGTATGTATTTTCCCTTCTTTCTTTCTTTTCTCTTTTACTTCATCTGAGTCCTTCTTTCCTTTTGAGCAGTTTATTTTCATTTCACAATATCTATTGTACCTTTTAGATTTTATTTACTTGTTCAGGTTCTTATACTAGGAACACAATATGATGTTTACATATATGAGTTTTATTTATTTCGCTTATGAATATGGTCTCTGGTTGCAACCATTTATTTACCTATAAAAGTTTGTATTTCCTTATACCTGAGTAATATTCCATTATATAAAAATACCACATCTTTTTTATCCATTCTTAGGTTGATAGGTATTTGGGTTGTTTCCATGATTTAACTCTTACAAATTGCCCTGCTATAAATATGCGTGTACATATATCGTTGTGATACTATATTTTTAGTTCTTCTGGAAACATACCCAAAAGGGAAAAAGCTGGGTTGAATGGGACCTCTAACTCTAGTTTGCTGAGGAATCTCCAGACTGATCTCCACAGTGGTTGCACCATGCTACACTCCCACCAAGAGCAGAAGTGCTCCTTTTTCCCCACAGCCCCACCAGCATTTGTTATTGGTGGATTTCTTAATGATATCCAATCTTTCTGGGGATCTCAGTATTGTTTTAAATTTCATTTCCCTAATGACTAATGGTGTTGTACATATATTTCATATATTTATGGGATCTCAGTATTGTTTTAAATTTCATTTCCCTAATGACTAATGATGTTGTACATTTTTTCATATACTTATTTGCTATTTGTATTTCATCATCTGAGAAATGTGTATGTATATCAGATACCCATTTTTGTATTGAGTCTTTAAGTTTGGCAGGGAGTTGATTTTTTAAAATTCTTTCTATGTTCTAAATAGAAGTCTTTGTCAGAGGGACAGTCAGATAAATTTTTTTCCAATTTGTGGGCTTTATTTTTACTTTGCTGGTGATTTCTTTAGATATGTAAAAATTTTTCAATAAAATGAGATCCTAACTGTGGATTCTTTGAATTATTTCCTGTGCAGTTTGGTTTTAGCTCATGAAATTTCTGCCTACCCCTATGTCTTGAAGATTTTTACCTACTTTCTCTTCCAGTAGGCTTAGTGTTTGTTTTAATATGTAGATCTTTAATCCATTTTGACTTTAATTTGGTGCATAGTGATAGACCTGGGTAAAGTTTCAGTCTTTGGCATGTGGCAAGTCAGTTTTTCCTGCGCCATTTATTAAAGAAGTTATCCTTCTTCCAGTGAACTTGTTTGGTCCCTTTGTCAAAGGTAAAGTTGGCTGAGTGTGTTTGTGGTTATGGTTACATCTTCCAGTCTGTTCCATTGATGCTTAGGTCTGTTTTTTGTCAATACCATGCTGATTTTATAACAGGAGATTTGTAATATAATTTCAAGTCAGGGATTGTGATTCCACATGACTCATCTTTGTTGCCCAGAATTGCTTTTGTGATTTGGGGTGTCTTTTGGTTCCACATGTGTTTTAAGAATGTTTTCTCTAGATCTGTGAGGTGTACTAATAATGGTATTTTAATGGGGATTGCTTTGAATCTGTACAATAACTTTGGGAGTATGCCATTTTCACAGTATTGGTCCTTCCTACCCATGAGCAAGGAATATCTTTCCATTTTCTGAAATCCTCTTCAATCACTTTTTTCAGAGTACTATAGTTTTCACTGTATAAAATTTTACTTCTTTTGTTAGATTGATTCCTTAGTATTTCAATTTTTTGGATGCTACTGTGAAAGATATGGTTTCCTTAATTTTTCTCTAAGTGTGTTTGTTGTTTATGTATAGGAATGCTTTTGATTTTTGAATTTTGACTTTGTGTCCAGCTATACTGCTGAGTTTGTTTATTAACTCTAGAAGTATTTTGGTGGAGTTTTGGGGGTCTTCTATGTAGAGCATTATATCATTTGTGAATAATAATAATTTTACTTTTCCTTTCCTATCCTTCCTTTTATTTCTCTGTCTTGTTTAATTGCTTGGGCTAATCCTTACAGAATTATATTGAATAGGAGTGGTGACAGTGGACATCCTTGTCTTGTTCCTCATTTTAAAGTGAAAGCTTTCAGTTTTTGTCCATTTAGTATGATGTTTGCTGTTGGTTTGTCATAGATGACGTTTAGCAGAGTGAGATAAAGACCATCTATTCCTATTTTTTGTATGGTTTTTATCAAGAATGACTGTTTCACTTTGTCAAAAGCTTTTTCTGCATCTGTTAAGATGATCATGTGGGTTTTGTCTCTGGCTTTATTGACATGTTGTATTACGTTTATTGATTTGTATATATTGAACCATCCCTGCATTTCTGGGATGAATCCCACTTGTCATGCTGTATGATTTTCTTGATGACTTGCTACTTTCTGTTTGCCAGTATTTTGTTGAGAATTTTTGCATCTATGTTTATTAGGGAGATAAGGCTGTAGTTTTCTTTCTTGGTTGAGTCTTCTCTGGTTTGGTATCAGTATAATATTTGCCCCCACATTGGGATTAAATCTTGTCTGAATTTCTTGTAGAATTCAGCTGTCAGTGAGTCAAGACCTTGGCTTTTCTTTGTTGTTAAGTTTTTAATAATGTTTTCAATCTCATTAATTGATAGAGTTATTCAAGATTTTTATATCTTTGTGATTCAATTTTGGTAATATGTACATACTAGGAATCTGTCCATTTCTTGTTTTCCATCCTATGAGAGTGAAGGTTTTCAAAGTAGATGTTGATGAGCTTTTGAATTTCTATAGGATCTGTAGTGATTTTACCCTTTTCATGCCTTATTGCATGAATTTGAGTTTTTCTTTTTTTGGTAAGGTTGGCTAGGGGTTTATCAATCTTATTTATTCTTTCATGGAACCAACTCTGATTCATTTATTTTTGTAGTGTTTTCTTCATCTCAATTGCATTAATTTCTGCCCTGATCTGTATAATCTCCTCCCTTCTTTGGGCTCTGGGCTTGACTGGTTCTTTTTCTAAAAATTTGAGGTGAAGCATTAGTCTATTTATTTATTCTTACTCTGTTTTCCTGATATGTGAGTTCACCACTATAAACTTCCCTTTGACAACTCCTTTCAGTGCATCCCACAGATTCTGATAAGTTGTAATTATGTTGTTTGTTTGTTGATATTGTTTAATTTCTTCTTTAATTTCATCTATGACCCATTAGGTTGTTCAGCAGGGTGTTATTTAATTTCCATGTGTTTATGGAGTTTTTGTGATTGCTTTTGTCATTAACTTCCAATATCATTGCACCGTGGTCAGATAATATGCATAGAATAATTTCAATTCCTCTGCATTTAGTTAAGCATGTTCTACAGGCTATAATGTAGTCTATTTTAGAGAATGTCCCATATGCATCTGAGAAGAATGTATATTCTGATGTTGTGGAGTGGAACACTCTATAAACATCTATGAAATCCATTTGTTCACAGATTTTGTTCAGTTCTGTTATTTTTTGTTGATTTTTTCATCCAGTTGACCTGTCTTTTTGTGTCAATGGTGTGTTTGGGTCCCCATTACAATATTGTTATTAATTATTTGGTTTTTCATGTCTGTTAAAATTTGTCTTACATAGTTGGGTGCTGCCATAATTGGTGCATACATATTTATGATAGTTATCTCTTCCTCTTGCAGTTTTCTCCTAAGAAGTATCTTCTTTATCTCTTTAGATCATTCTGGCTTGAAATTCACATTGTCTACAAACAGAATAGCTACATCTGGTTTTTTCAGGATTCCTCTTGCATGGAGAATAGTGTTCCATCCTTTGAATTTCTTTCTATGAATTTCCTTTTGAGTTAAATGTATTTCTTGCATGTTGGATTTTGTTTCTTGATCCGCTCTGCTAGTCTGCTTCTTTTGATTGGTGAATTGAGGCCATTTCTACTAATGGTTATAAATGATATATATTGGCTTATCTTTGTCATGTTATTTAGCTGCTGGTAGTTTCCTTCTTTTTCTCTTTGCTTAACTGCTTGCTCTACTTGCTGGTTCCTATGTATTATTGTTCTTGATATTGTGGTCATTTTTATCTCTTTCTAAAATATCTTTTTATGATTATTAATCACAGTCTTATCTTCTGTATCAGAGATTCTGTCCTCACATTTGCTCATTCTGCTTCATATACTTTCAGTAGAATTTTTAATCTCCTGTACATCAGGTTGAATCTGTTTTATGAATTCCATTTCTTTCTTGTTGGGTATTCATGTCTTTCATCATTTTCCTTAGCTCTTCTATTTTTTTAAGTCTGTATCTTCTCCAGAGTCACTAAGCATTTCTTTTCTTATGGTCAAAATCTCTGTACTTATCTGATAAATTGTTTCTGATTTTTTTTTTTCTAGAGCCTCATTCATTTGCCCTCATCCTTCGGATATATGAATCGAAACAACTCACCATGCAGTCCCCCAAGTCCATTGCTCCACTCTGCTGGTGCGTCTTGCAGAGGAAGCCTCTGGAGTCACCCACAGCCACCACACACTTGCAGCTTCTAGCAAGCCCTCCACGCGGTGTGTCCGCGCTCACGGAGGAAACGCTGCCTTCCACCTCCTTCTTCTTTATTGAAGTTTCTCCCTTCATTCTCCCCATGGGTTTCGGTTCTCACCTCAGACCCTCTCTGGGCCCTAGGGCCCCCTTCCCTCCTTCTCTCCCTCACTCGGCTGTATTCCAGCTCCTGGACACCGCATCCCAGAGAGTCTCCTGCTCTGATGTCCGCTCCATCTGCCGTCTTTCCACAAGTGGAGGCTCCTGCTTTTTGAAGCTCGCTTGGTCAAGTAATTCTTTAAACTTACTTTTGTCATCTAAACCAGCCAGAATCGGTTTCTGCATCCTAATACAACAGGACACAATTGATATTATTCATGTTCATTTAAATTTTGATTTTCTTTTATAATTTCTCATTCTTTTTTTTTCCTTTTTATTTTAGAAACATAAAAGTACAAAAACATATTGACAAACAGACACCCATTATCATAGAAAATAGTACAATCACAACTAATCTATTGACAAGGTGATATGGTCTCAACAGTAGTTGTTGCTTTATCCATTGATATCTTCGAATTGTAGGTGTATGGACCCATATACAGACATGCAAATTTAGTCAGACAGTTGATCCT